>VCNE01000678.1:0-18185 GCA_009869805.1 Oncopodura yosiiana | reverse complement strand
TGTGTAACTGTTGTTGTTCTTGTGATAGTATCTCAAAAAGCAACTCACACATATAAAGAAGATATTACAAGGTAAAGGCAAAAGCTTATATAACCTTGAAGACTATAGTTTTTCAGTGATGTACCTAAAGTTGAGTATATACTTGATAAAAACATATCTTGAATCTCTTTTTGGAGTTGAGTGTATGTTCTTTAGAAGCAAGCTAAGAAGCAACTGGTATTTTATAGAGAAGTTGGTAAAGAGAAGAACTTCAGCTTTTTACCAACAACTGAGAGTTTTGAGCAAAGTGTAGAGAGAGAGAATATAATGTATGTTCTTTTGAGTAGAGTAGTTCAGTAGTAACAGCCGTGGCGGTGAAGAAGTTGTAATATAACACTCTTTAATGTCTATTAGGGTCATAAAATTAAGTGAAATGACTCGTTGGCTATAAGCTTATCTAAAACTTTATAGGCTATTTAAACAACTATAACTGTCTTGTTAACAGCACTGGAAAGAGTTATTAGTAAATACTTTAACTCTGTGGTCACATATTTACTTGCATTGTGCGCTTTACAAATTTCTAATTATGTTAGTATTTAAAAAAAAGTATCATATAACTAGGAATGTATTAAAATTTCGTGGGATTGACTTGTAAAAAATCGATTGGAATTAATCCGTAAAGAAAATCCTACAACTACAAACTTTTGATTTTAGTTCGCCTAATTAGACTGAATTCAAGTCAAATGGCGTTTATTGTACATCATGAAATGCATCTATCATCTCATAATTTTTTCAATATGTGAGGCGTATTGCATTCTCTTCAAGTTTTGATCTATAGAATGTGCCATGTCAAAATTATCTCCGAAACTTTATATGCACTGATTATATAACTCATCAATGATCGAATATAAAATTAAATGTTAAAATAGTAATACATATGTTTATACCTTTAAATCTGTTCAAAAAGTTTTTACCATATCTAGATATAAAGTAAAATCTGTCATCATCAACTTACAAAGTCAGTCGAAAATAAAATAACAAATTCAACTATACTTAACGTTAACATTAGGTGAACTTAAATTATGAATCTAATTGAATAAAATATTTGAAGAAATTTTCATTCTTATCCATGAAGAAAGAAATATCTGAAGATGAAATGGATCTCAACGAATAAGCTCAATACAAAATCAAATGACGTTCAAACACCTCAAAATTTGCAAAAATCTACAAAAAACCACCAGTAGCTTTAATACCATAATTCATTTTTAAAAAGTAATACAAAACCTTCTAAATGTCTCATAAAGTCATCAACACTTCATAAACCGAGTGGAAATGATTATAAACTAATGCTATACGCACTTACATTATATAACTCTGTATTTCACATCTCTCTATATCTTATAGTCTTTTGAACATTTCACCCATTTGAATAGTTATATTATTATATACCCAGTATCCATTTGCTATACTATAGTATATATTACATTAAAGCAATATAGTATAGATCCTTATAATATTATGTATCTCTGTGTAGTAGTTAGTTGTCCCTCTTCATTTCTAAAGTGAGACCACTTAACACTCAATAACAATAAAAAGCAATTAGGATTCTCTCTGTACTTTACTCTAATGTGCGCCTCATTTATTTTCCTATATAGTAGATATAGTTGGCGTGGCTCTTATTCTTCATGAATATATTTGGTATTATAAATTATAATGCAACTCTTGTCTTCTCACTGTCCTCACCTAAAAAAGAGAGATACAAGTCGGTAGATATACTTCAAAGACTATAACATAATTTAGCGTGTAAGGTCTTTTTAAACCAATGTACTAATCTAATTGAAACTCAAGGACTCTCTCATTCCTTTGCTACTTTCCTGTTTTGTAATGCAATACATATCTACTAAATAAATATGAGCAATGTAATTTGATACAGTTCTCAATTCATAAAATTAAAAAAATAGCATGGCGATTTTTGTCAATTCAATTTTAGCTGGAACTAATGTATAAAATTTAAAACTCATCTCTGATCTTTCTCAACGGACAGAGATGTTTAAAATGCTGCAGTGATATTTAGATCGACTATTTTAAGCTGAGCCAAAAACTCATAAATAATTTCAAACTTCTGAAACTAATATAATTCAATGATGATTCAGTTCGATGTAATGTTTAATATATAGTGCTTGTCAAAGGGTTGCTCTTTTGGTTTTGTGAAATGTAAAATAGAACTCTAAATTCTAATTCTCTCTATCTCACCCCTTTTTGAGCAGATACACACAACAGACACAGCTCTCAATTTTCAATTTTAAAGACACAAGAGACAAAACAAGGGATGGCTTTTTCGAAGCTTCTAAATATTTTCAATTCAATTTCCATCACAAGTACGAGACGACTACATGTGGTGCGCTTATCCAGAGTAGAGAATTTTAGTTTCGTCAATATGTGTTAGGGAAGGGTGTTACATTCTCAATGCATGTGTCTCGTACGACAATACGACTAAAACTACAGTGGAATCTGTCTATAGCAATAGTCACACAATTTCATTAATTATATAGAATCTGCCTATACCGTAATTGATGCAACTGGAGCTCATTACCGTTATAGAGAGAACTTTTTTGATTGGAATACTGAATTCTATATGATTCACTGTAAGATTACTGTGAGTTGCTGGAACGTACCAAAAATATGAATTATTCCCTTATATAGACATTTGCTACTATTTTTCCAGAGTTCCAATACTCTTTCTTCATAAAACGGTAAAAATGCCTATAAATGACATTCTTGTCCAATTATCATTATAGAGAGAACAAAGTTTTCTAAAATTTCGTGGAATACACCGCTATATACAGAATACCGTTATAGAGAGAATCGACATAATGTGCTTATATAGGCTTCAAGGTGGTAGACTGAAACTTTCTCGATATAGACAGATTCCACTGTATATAGTAGTTGTTCATGTCATACCTATAATGTAATCGTAGTTGTAGTCGGAAGAAGAGTAGAAGTAGAAGCAATGAATCACTTTCAAATTTACATTCAACGGAAAATGTGGCTTAGTCTATACATTGTTGGGTTGCTTTTGCTTGTCTTATGAGAGAGAGTCGAGTTACAAAGATAACTAGATAACTATAAAATGAGCTTCTTCTTTAGAGTTGCATGGATATTGTATAACACGAGACACTTACAATAGTTTTGCATAGTTTTCAAACATATTTGCTGTACTGTACTATATATACACTTCTTAGAAAATAATACAATAGACACACAGAGTTTTAACAATGTGATGATGATGAGGTAAACACAATGAATCTTTTTGCGGAGAGGAGAAAGTTGTGTTGTATGAGTCATGCAACAATGTTTCATATTTAAAGAGTGAAGATGATACATGAGTCTAAACAAGAAGGACAGTATATTATTTTCCAGTCTCTTTTCAAAATTTCAATTCACTGCACGAAATTATCCTCAACTCATTTTCACTGTAGAAAATTATGCACACTCATGCTTTTGAGAAATGAATTTTGCACCCAAGAATCTCTTTCCTTACAAATGAGATGAAAACCTGAGAAAAGGGAAATCTTTACTCATAAATTAGAGCTATATATAGTAATGTTAGAATGTAGCGACATTTTGGAATTAATTCCACATCGGCGGAAGCATTAATCGAAACTTTCACGCTTTCATGACTCTGATTTTGCTCAAATGTGTTGAATCCTTGAATGTATATAGAGTATCGAATTCCCGTTTTGAGTCTAACTTAATGGTAATATAATGGCTGTCTAGGTACAAAATATTATATAAGGTAGAGAAGAGAAACAGAAGCTTTAGAGTTGTATCATCACAAAATTCACAATATGCACAACTAGTTATTATTATATAACATGTGTATTATTAACCAGTATGTTATTATTTTATCTTAGTATATAAATTCTATAATGTATATATAGGAAAGCATTTGACTCATTCGAGCAAAAGAGGAAGCGTTTCTCTCTCTAGTGTACTAAACTGTATATAGTCCCGTAGAAATGGAAAAGGAAGAAGAGTTTTAGAGAGAGAGTTGAGATAATACATTTTGCTCCTACTAGATTTTCCATTAGTTTCATGTACTTACATTATTACGAGCATGACATGCTAAGCTAGTGTACTATGCTACAATGTATGTAGTACATATGTGTGAGATGTATGTGAGAATTAATGGGAAAGACAATAAATTACCTATTACATCAGTCTGCTGAATCCAAATCAATTACTGACGAGAAACATACACACATGGTGTACTCTACGGCTACCTTAGCTTTATATACTAAGTTTGGCTATATCGAATTGTCATTTTGAGTTAGGCTAACATATCCACATATCTAAATCTAATGGATTATGCTATATTGCTTCTTAAATAAAATCTAGTCAATTTAATTTGACCAGACTATATATAGAAGAGTAGAGTAGCGCAAGGCTGAATATTTTTCCTAGTGTATTATTTCCACGTAAATTATAATGGAAAGGTTTTTGTACAGGAAAGCTGGATTCTTTATTCATGTTCAGAGAGAGCTGAGACTATACTATTACAATATAGAGAAAGAAACTAGAGTTAGAAATTGCTACGAGAATACAATGCTTGAGAAATAGGAAGCGAGCACTTTGCTTTCTTAAACTACTTCCTCAGTGAAGCGAACTAGCGAGTACAAGCTGTTGGATTCTTTAGATTCTATGAAATGCCGTTTATAAGAAAAACTCTAGTCGACATGATCAGAATTTGAGCTTAGTATGCCTGATGAGTAAAAAGTGATAGAAACTATTACATAACAGAGTTGAAATTTTGTGGAGAGGAACAGTTACGTTAGTGACTTTGTTCAATGCATATTGTCCTATGGGACTAACTTTTCCAAGTTTCTTCATTTAAGCAGCAATGCTATTAAAAGTATAACCGGCGTTCAACTCAACTAAAGAGACAAGAGATTGTAATAAGTCTCATGAAATTTTGTGAATTTGGTAGAAACACATAATTATATCAGTTCATAGTTAGTTCCTAGTTGGTTATCTGTGCCAGTTTTTTCTATTAGTAGTATTGCTCTTCAAACAATAAACGACGTTGAACTTGGTCACAAAACTGAAACAGTCTCATGTGCCAATTTGCCATATAAGACGCCTAAGGATGTCTGATAGTAGAAACTATGTAACTGAGGTGAAATTGTGCAAAGAAACAATTACGTTGTGAGTTTAATCAACACATATTGTTGAGATTACTACAAATATACCTCATATCTCGATCAGTGTATTGGTTCAAATTCTTTATAAAATATAAATCGAGTTGAGCCTAATACAAAAGTTATTGAATCAAATCTCATACATTTGAACTAAAGACAGTTAAAAATCTTGTGGAAAAAAAAGTTACGTTAATAAATTTACAGCCCGAGATTAACTATAACTAAACTACTTTAGCTGCTTTAATTAGACAGCATTGCTATTAAAACATAAACGGCGTTCAACTAAACCTAAAGCAAGAAATATTGAAGTCAGTCTCTCTCTCTCATAGAGAATCCTATGTTGTCAATCAAGTCTTCAACTCTTTTCCTCCACTTTGATTTGATTGGACTGAGCAATTCCTCTACTTCCCTATCGTATAATGTACTGAGCAACTGCACTCTAATTCTGCAGTCTACATTCATATATTTGTCTCTATATTGACTCAGTCAGCTTAGTAAATTCTCTCTCTCTACAACATTTGACGTTGTTGGTTTGGTTCAGCTCTCAAAGGCCCAACCTTTTTTCTTCTGTTGTAATATATCTGTAAACTCAAAGCGACAGCTTCAACTCTCTTCAACTAATACAACAAATATATATAAGTAGTAGGCAGACATATCCCTTCTTCCTAGCTTCATAAAAAATTCATATAGAGATATTGTATTATAGTTTTGTTAGCTCACTAACCATCAACGTCAATTCAATACCGCCACAATAAGTTGAAAAAGGGTGGTGTAGTTTTTCTCTTTGAAAAAAAAACGAAACAAAACAATATCTTTATAAAAAGAGCTGGAGGAGAGAGAGATGAGCGACAAAAAGCAGGAGCTATATCATCATCTGTAAATGTACAATGAACTAGTGATGTTATATAGTAGCAGTTGTTGGAAGTTTTGTGAGCAACTGAGACTTGTAGTTTGCTCTTCCCTACCTTTTTAACTGACACTGTGAAAAAGACTACTGTTGGCATTGAGAGAGAATTGAATTCTGCTTTAGAAACTCAACTCTGTTCTGCTCACTTGTACTATAGAGGAAAAAATCATGCTTACTACAGCTCATAGCTTTTCCATCTATTTAACTCACAAGTCCACACGAAATCGTCCCCAGTTTGTGTCACACAGTGGCCCTGACATGATACTATTACATAATACTACAGATCATCATCATCACTAGTTGTAGTAGAGAGAGTGCCACAGTTGAAAATAAAAAAAAACATTTGAACAATTGTGTATTCAGAATTAGATCAGATAATAAAAACTTACTCATATAGTAAAAAAAAATACTATGAAAACTATAATATATGTTTAATTCTCATCATCAGTTATTATCACATGTGTGAGTAGTGAATGTCTATTTTTGTGTTGGAAGAATTTATAATTTTGTCTCACTTGTTGGAAACGTTTTAGTTCTACATTCCATATATAAAGTGTAATTAATAATTTGCATTCCTTGATTCAATTTCTTCAAAATGCAAAATGCTACACAAGTGGAAAGACGAAGGAAAGAAGGAAATTTTTTGTTTGAGTTGCTTATGGCTGAAAATGAATTGAGATGAAATTGACAATTTCTCTGGATTATGGATAAGTGCACAGTGGACATTTTATCTCTTCTTCTCAGAAAAGTTACTCGTGTTAAAAAACGTTACGAAAAGTGAAATTTAGAGACAGTAGAAAAAAAGACTCTAGTTTTTAAAAACAGACACTACTATATTTAAACCTTGTAGTTTTTACTCCCTAAAGACAATTTTTCCACAAGTGTAAAAGTGGATTAGAGAAAGGGAGTTTTTGAAATAAACATTTCCCTTGAGTAATTATAGTTTCCCTTTTAAGTTGCCATTTTATTGTGATTGTGCCTTGTCCTTATTGAAAAATCACTCTGTAAAGTATTTTTTTGAAACGAGTGATAAAAATTTACACAGGGTCAATTTAACAAAAATTAACGAGCGATTTACTAAAAAAAATTGGAAATATATTTCTCTAGTCGACAAAAATTATTTTATGCTCATCAAATTTTCAACCTTCCTGTAGCATTTTTGACCCATGTGAAAATGGCCTTATTATTATCATCCTAGAAATGAGTTAGTGTGACAATTTTTTTAAATGTTTTGACATACATCTCATCTTAAAATAATAAATGTTAGGCTATAAAAGTCACTAATACAAATAAATATAAGGTGTATTTATTATATAGTCAGTCGTCTATACTCTATACTATATAGTCTTATTACAAATTTAGAGAAGTGTCTTTCAAAAAATTTTCAAAACAACAATTTTTTGTCCTTCACCTTCGGTTGTACTGTCGTACCTTCTATAATATATATATACAACTATCTTCACTATCTAAAACTAAGTCAAAAAATTTACATTATATAATCATCTATAAGAAGTAATAAGACTTGCAACTGGAGAGTTAAAGAAGAAGAAAACAAACTACGGAACCAAATTAAAATTGTGATATTTTCTAATTTACACTCACACTGGTATGTTATGTCTCTCTCATTTTTTTTATTCAATTAAATGTTACTTGCACTTTTACAACTGTTACTCTTAGTTGTTACACCGTGACTCATAAAGTTTATATAAAAAATGTTAGCTATAGGTAAAGGTTGAGTTGAGTAATGAGCTCAAGGTGTAATATGGGCAGTAAAGGTAGAGTCTATCTAATGTGCTGTTGTTTCATGTTAGCTTCTATTTTTTTGACCCAACAACATAATGTTTTGTTTGGAGAGTCCTATCCATCAACTGTCAAATTTGAGGATCACGTAATCTAGGGTAGGAAGATGAGCAACCTTTTGGGCAAGGATCTTCATTTATTATCTTTAATGTCTTTAGCTTTTTTTATATATAGAGAGTAAGAAGAGAAGTAACGGAGTTTTGTATAGTGAAAAGGTGAAGGACTTTCAATATGTTGAGTGTCAGAAACTTGATTTTGATTGACTGGAGTTTTTTTTACTGTGGTGCTATGTTAGTTTGTATCTGAGTTTCTGATCTCAAGACATCTCGACAAGAGATATGTAGTCGACTAGAAAAAATGGTATTTATTTTGAACGTAAATTTTTTGGGTTTTTGGTAGGTATTAAAGGTATTAGTCTATTAGAGAGAGAGTAGATTGATTTAATTTGGTTACTGGAATTTGATTTTATTTGAGTTTGTGAATAGTGTGGAGATGTATTTAGAGTTGAGAAGAGAAATGGGTATAACGATTTTATTTGAAGGTATAAATCGTGTTTGGGATTTGATATAAGACAGAGGAAAGAAGAAGAAAAGTGTGATCTTGTTAGTTTGTGGTGAAGAAATGTTGTATTAAAGGAAAATGAATGTTACACTATGTTTGGGGTTGTATAATCTGTAGACATGTTTATTTATCTGAAAGGTAAATGCTTTATATTGGAAGTTACTTTACGGTGATTTTTATTGGTTTGAGCTATCTCTTATTGATTTAGGAAGCTAGGCTTTCACTTTATGTTATAACGCCATTTGAATTAATAAAGGGTATCAACGAACTAAAAATTATGAAACAAGTTAGCGTCATGCTTTCTTCATTTGAGCTCTGGAATAACAAAAAGTGTTAACATTTTAAGCCCTGTTTTTTGGAATTTATAGAAAAGTCTTTTATATAAATATAGCTAGGTTTCAACTTCGTTCAAATTAGTTTCAAATGTGCAGGAAACTAAATATAATCAACAGTTTGGCGAATTTGACATTTCGGTCGAAATTACTTTTAATTCAGGAATAGTTTTTGTCAGAATTTCATATAAATCTAACGCCAATTGATGTAATTATGAGAGTTCAACAACTAAAAATGAAATACTAATTAGTTCCGCCAGTTTCCTCATTTTGTTACCTCTTTCAATTTGCTATATTGAATTCAGAAGAATGCTTACAAAAATTTTTCAATCTCTTTCAAAAATAAAAATATCTAATTGAATATCTTACGTTAACGTCGTCCGACGTAAAGTTGTTAGAGATAAAGCTAAACATTAAATAAACTAGATACAAAAAGAACATCTAATCAATTTAAATTTAACTCAATGTGGAAACTTTACGTGTTTCACATTCACTTCTACAGTATCAAAACTGCTAACTTTCGCTCTTTTTGTTTTATTATTCTAAAATTCAACTAAAAATACTCCACTTCCAACCTTCAATAACTAAAAACCATATCTCTCCATCATATATGATGAAATATTTTAATGAAAAAGCTTCATTTATTTACTCCACTCATACACAATCCTCTCTCTCTTTCTCATCTTTTTATCACAAAACATAAAAGCGACCTACCCCTTGCCTTTAAAGAAAACACGAAATGAACAAGTTGTTCCAACATGTTGTCAAAAGTCAAATCAACTGACATGACAGTTGACGAGTCACTTAATTTTTTTAGTGTTCATCCTCATCTCTTCTTGCCCACTACCAACTTTAACTTTTACGTATATATATATACAAATGTACATATCTCTCTCTCTACTGCTTTATGACTCTTAACCCTAAAAAAGTTCTTTACTTCACTATATAATACTCAAACCTAAAATCCTCTCTATAGTTTATATCAATGACAACATCAACGAATTCTTTTGACTTTATACAATTTCAAGTGGGCTTCTCTCTTCCTTTTCTATATGTGTACTCAACTCAATATAACATAACAACTCATATATAAAAACGTTTTTTAAATTGATGTGAGTTTTTTCTATACTCTAAGACTCTATATCACAAGTGAAATATAAAAATGCATATTCATATCTCTATCTTGACTCTCTTGCACTTCGGTGAACCATAGTGTTCAAGTTATCAATTTCTTTAGATTATGTAGACACATGTTTACAAATTAGATGAATCAAAACATTCTCTCTAAACCTATTATAAGTAGTACACTCAAGATTAAAAAAAGCGATGACTGATATTGGCCAACTTTATGCAATTAAGATATTAACCATAAGTTTCCACTCTCTAAAGATTTCCACAATCTGCTTATTCAACATAGTTTTTTAGACTTTTGGTTTCTGTTAAATTTTCGTGACAAGCTGACGTTGAAATGACTATATGACAAGGCCTACAAGTTCTCAACTAAAAAAAAGAGCCACATGTGTTCTTATATTCTAACAAATTCTACCTTTATATCTTAAAAAAATCTTGACTTGTCAACGTCAACTGTGTGCGTGTTTTTATCAAAATGATTATGCGCATATAGAAAAGTGTCTCTCTTGAATCAGATTTAAAATTTAAAGTAAGATTTCTGATGTGAGTTAGAAGATACATAGGAAAGAGATTTAGGTTCAAAACTTTATTCACAAGTGCCAAAATCTTTTTTTTCGTGATGTGTTGTGGGATTGAGTGATGAAACATAAGGACGAAAAAATTACTGAAAAGGTTGCTTAGTGTTGAAAAGACAAAGTTTTTGAAAAGTTAGAGAAGACGAGAGAAGGGAGAGAGAGACAAGAAAATGTGGTATAAAAATGAGCTGTGAGGATTTGAGCTGATGCCCAATGCTATCTTCTTTTTTAGACACTGAAAAATCCTTTTGGGATTCCTTTTTCGATCGCTGGAAATATTTTCTCATTCAACTCGTCCGCTTTGATCCACAACTTCATGTATTATTACATCTCTACTACTTTTCCTAGTAAGAAGACTACGAGAGATGTAACTTGAGCTTCAAAACGTGTCTATTTATCTTCCTAAAGTAAATTGCTCAACTTCCCTTACTCAATGTAGCGTCAAGATCTAATCTGTGCACGATCTATTTCAATCCTCTTTCTTATACTACTCTTCCTATATATAAAAAGAACTTCCTTTTTGTATATACTAGTGAAACATATTAGTTGGAGTATACTAATACATATATTTAAAAAAGTGACGATATTCTCCTTATTTTACTACTAGTTATGTACGTACAACTGTTGCTTCTACTGTAAAACGTAGATTTCAATGCTTAAATTATTATTTTGAAAAATAACTTACAAGGGAATGATATAGCATCACAAATCTTAAAAATTTTGATGAGACTAATTTTAGCAGATATAGCATTTAGAGTCTAATACGTCTCTCCTTACAATATTTCTTAGGCTACACTTTTTCAGTACTTGAGATCGTTAAAAATATGTCAATTTTTTAGATTCGTTTTCACATTAAATAATTCCTGTCAGCATTGAACTTCAAAAATATTTGATTTCCTGAACTTTGGAAATATTTTTTTTACCATGAAGAAGTGCCCTAGAAGAAATCTCTTAAGAATAGACTTTTTTCTATGGTCCTCCATTAAACAAAATTAGTCCCATCAAAATCTTAAGATTTGCAATGCTATATCATTTCCTTGTAAATTTCTGTAGAATTCTCACTCTGACTCATGTAGAAACTTTTTAGCTCACTTTGCAAAAATATTTCAGCGTCAAGTCGTCGTCGACTAATTACCAATTATGCAAAATACATACTTTGACTTATTTAGTTGTTGTTCAACTTTGTGACATGACAGCTCATAAAAATAGTGAGAACCTTAGCAAATTTTCTATTAAGTACATTGTATTGTATAATATGTATGTATATGTATATTAGAAATTGTTTAAAAATTACTCATTTTCTCTCATGGTGTCAAATAGTGTTATAGTGTGAGTTATGCAATGGCTGAAGAAGAAATATGTTGTAGGCAGAGCTTAGCCAAGTGTGTATGCGTATAGAAATATTAGATCTATGTTGGCTCTTGTAGTAAACAGCAATGGCTTCCTAACAGAGATGATTTTTGCCTTTGCGTCTGTGTCTGTCAGTCAAAAGAACCATAATACAAAAAAGAGAAGTCTGACAGGACAAAAAGTTATACAACAGCCATAATGTAATTGCGTTCCCTTTTTTCTTTGGACAAGTACATTTACTAGAGAGAAAAAGAGAGACCTTTTTTCTGGAGTGAGTGACCTGCTCTATAAAGGGTAAAGGGTCTTATTGGAATTTAGAATGGAGGACTGAATTTTAGTTGTAGCCAACCAGAATAGAGAGATGTGAAAAATCATTAATCATTTTAAAGTTTGATTGACATTTTACACCTTTTTCATAATGGAAGTATTAATATGTAGAAACTAAACACTATGCATCTATACGTTACCAATTTAATCTTAGTTTGAGCTAAAAATTTAGTAAACGGCGTTAAACTGAAGCTTCAAATCAATCGTCGAATTTATTTTTCTCGAGTCAATTAGATAATGATTGAATACAACTTTTTTAGCTTTCATATCGCTTTCAGTAAAATTGTTGCATATATGCAAGATTTTAAAGTAAATTAAACTAACGGCAGGACCGTGATGAATCTATACACGAGAATTTAATCTCATTTTAGCCTCAAAAATTATTAGACGGCATTAAACTACAATTTAAATTCAAAATCTTATTATATGAACTCTTTAATTAAATGGAACGAAAATGAAACTAAATATAAAAATTAGTGGGACTCACTCTTTATAAGTTATTCCACGGCACTCTACACTAGCAGATTCTATCATTTTAATTGTATAATTAAATCGGGTATATTTTAATTATTTATACTATTGTGCCCAAGGTACGTTATCTTCAAACTGTATAGCTATAACTGTCCAAATCTGGCAAAGTTTTAAACAAATCAAACGGCGTCTAAGTTTGTCACTTCTACATATTTATTTTTCATGAAGCTTTTAGCATCATGAATTTAAGTTCATGCAAAAAAGTTTCCAGCAATGTCTACAACATAGTTATACTCTAATGTATTACTCTACTCATTCTACACAAGTCAACATCTTCTTAGCAATTAAATCATCTTCTGTATATACTCAAATGAGCAGTGTATAATCATTAGTATTACGTAACATAAACAAGAGAGTAAAGTAAGTTAGTGGGTAAAAAGGAAGAGTCATAAATTCAAACCTTCGAACTTAGTATCCAGGACCTAGGAGAAGCCATCATCAAAAAGTAGAGTAAAGTTGTTGCAGCTGCAGAGATAAAGTTGGATATGCTTGTAAGAGGGCAATTGAGTACCTCTAAATTCACTTCTCTTCTCTTCCTTTTCATCTCTAAATCTCTCACACTTTTCTGTATTTACTCACTATATTCTCTATAGAATATTCTACTAGAGATTAATATTTAATTTCCACTGACTTTTTTAATTTATGCAATATTTAAATACAAACAATTAACTGAACTTCACATTTGAGACTGACGTTTAATATGTTAAACTTTGACGACGTTTAATAAACATTTAGTAGCACCAGGAGAAATAATTTAATTTTGTATAGATACAACATAGGAAGATTATTTTTTCTACAGATTCTGAAATTTTTAATACAATTTTTAAACACTGATTCACAGAGATGCTCAATCTGTGCTCTTTGGCTCAATACTGACAGCAACTCAAAAAATATTGAAAACATAGAAAAACGAGTCATCATAAAGAAACAAATCATAAAATTTTTATTGCATTCAATTGCCTCAAAAAATATTTAGTACATTTCCTACTACAGCTCTTCTTCTTACAAGAAAATTACAACTGTCATATCAAATCAAAGAAAAGACTGAATAGTTTTGTTACTCTTTTACAACTATTCTATTGTCATGTTTTAGGTTCAAAACACTTTTTTACAACCGTCTTTGACACACATACAAAAGATGTTGTTTTATATATATATATATATATACTCTCAATGAAATTGACAGTAGAGAAGTGTAAACATTAAATAGTCTGTGTAGAGAAAAACATCATTTCATTTATTACAGTTCATAATCCTTATCTTCAGTTACTTAACCTAAGCAAGTGTATATATACTATAGAATGTTGAATGAACCTAAAAAGTTTTTCTGTATAGCACAGTATAGAGAAAAAGATGAGATGAAAAAGCTACGCAACGTTAACACAAGAAACCATAAGTTTGGCGTAAATGGCCCATTATAAAGCAATAAAATAACAATAAAATTTAGGTAATGGCTCTCTCATCCCTAACAGCATCTCTTTACTCTAAAATATATGAAGTAAGGGCAAGGTCATTTTCAACTTATATAATCTCATAGTACAATATGTAATATTCCAGAGAGAGTTCAAGTGCACCTTATATTTTTATAGTTATGACACTAACCTAGAATTATGGAGAAGGCAATATTAGGCAATTGAACTTTAGTTTATGATGTGCCAATATAAGCCAAAGTTACAGTAAACAATTCAGGGTGGTTTGCTATACTATATAATATAAGCTATATCTTATAGGCTATATAGCATATAAGGTCAGGTCAATGAATTTTATGGAAAAATTATCTAGCCCTACGTTACCCCAGAAAACTGAAAGTAGAGTTGAAATCTTCCTTAATCTCTTGTTGTTATTTTCTTACTACAACAATTCTAGCAACAGCAAACATGATTTCTGATTAGTCTCTCAGTAATTTGTAGCTTGTTTCTATTTCATCATGACTAAACAAAACCTTTGGCTTTAAGCTAACAAAATATTTGAGTCTAAAGGTAATTAATGTTAGAGTAAAGTAAACTAGCAAAGCTAAACCTAGTTGTTCTTGTTGTCGTCGTCTAATTAATCTGTCTGTGACACTAGTGAAAAATTTTATGTGTATACGTTCCTCTCTCTTACTAGTACACAAGCAATAGCACAAAACTGCTATATATTACAAGTTAGTTAGTTTAATAGTTGTTCCAAAGCTTAGGAAATGAAGAAACGAATTGCAAATACGTAACATAGCAGAACGTGACATTCTCTCGTCAACAATTATTTTTATTGGCAACTCTAAACAAAACTTTTCTTCCTATAACACTACACACTCAAATCTTTGTTTTCTTGGCAGAACTAAAGCTAAACAAATTCTCTATCTCACCATAGCTAAGTTTTACATTTAAGCTGTAGGTTTGTTTATCTCTGATTTTTTTCTAAGTCTTCCTTATTAGTTTCCATTTTATTTTTTCTATTATTTTTTCTCAAAGCTTCTTCTTTGCCTATTCTTCTCATCTTACCAATCAGAGAAAATGTGATGAGCAGATGTTTTTCTTATACCCAGTCGGCCATTTGTAGAGATGAAAAGAGAGACACGTCACATCCGACTCTGTTTTCATATACAACATGACATTTTATGCGGGTAACATAATCTAAAAAGATGGGTAGAGAGTAGCTTCTTCTTGTGTGTATAGTCATCTGTTCCGTCATCAGTCTCAATTCTGTAAAAAGTTTTTCGCAGCGGTTGGTGTTTTGCTTCTATAAAGAAATGACATAGCATAGCAAAGAGAGTTGGCCCAACTCAAATCTAAGTTTAGCAACAGAGTGACAATGATTAAACTGCGAAGCGCATTTCTCCCGACGAAGATATTTTTTTTCTTTACCCTTTTGAAATGCTATGCTAGGCCACCCTCCACTTCATCTAGTCAGTCAAAATGATGTTTGCAACTTGACTATGTAGACTACGAAGATGCTGAATACATAAATGAGATTTACATATGAGACAAAGTTTAAAGGAAGTTTTTGTATGTGACATGATGACATGTCTAAGGCATTTTGAGCCTAACAAATCCGAGGATTGTATATCGAATGAATGGGTGAAACAAAAGTGTGTTTTATTGCTAATGTAAGGGTTCTAGAAAGAGTTAATCTTGCTTAAAGTTTTGTTGAGACTTTTTCTGTCTCAATAGTGAAAGCCTTTTTAGTAATCCTGGTGGAATTTTGTCTATGAAAATTTTTAGAAAAGAGATCTATGTAGAGTGTGATATGTATTTATGTATTGTGTATAGGGCTAGACAATTGTATGAGATGAGGAGATGTAAAGAATCAATCATAATTTTGGTTGCATTGTGGTTTTTAAAAAAAGTGCAGAATAAGAGTAGTATTAAAAATCTGTGGTAAAGCAAAGAGTCGTTTTTTATAATATTTCATATATTGACAGAGTCATTAGTTGGGATTAGAGCATTGAGTATATACATTTGGAGCAGCTGCCACTAATAGAAAACAGTTGACATTTTTTTAGAAACGTGTGCTCTGCCTATGAAAAGTGCATTTAGTCTCTGTCAAGTCAAAAAAGTTATAGAAAAAGGAAACATATTGAATATTGAATTCATAGGACCAGCCTCTTTTGACAATATAATGTCAATTGTCACGTCACTCACTCTCGTACAACAATGAGCTTTGATACAACTATAACAATATAGAAGTAAAATGTTGTAAAAGGGAGCAAATCTCTACACCCAACTGAATTCAATGATGCGAGTCGCTTATACAAATATATGTCGTAGCAAAGGAATTAAAAAATGTACTCATTAAATTTTTGGTCTACATTTAAAAAACTATAAAAATATTAATTTTTTTAACGCCAATAAATAATTTTTTGGTAGCTATAATCGTCGAAATGTGTTATAGGTTTAGATTATTCAACAATCGTCCCTACTCTCTTCTTCAGTTCTTAGCTCAGATCATAGAGTTCTAAATGAGTTTCAAATGACAAGTCACAGCCCACTATGTAACTTCTATTCATCTATTTGAAAGCAGCTAAATTCTGAAAATTTTCTACTCAAAGTCTCGTCAGTGCCACCACCCTCTCATTGAAAAGAGTCACTTCAAACAAAAATGAAAAAAACATGTGACAGGCAGAAGTTGTGGACATATATAGAGATGTTATGACTTTGTGCATCTATATTACATATAATGTTGTAATAATGTGTGCCATTGTACATTGTCGTAGGTCTAAATTTTTCAAACCAGAGAACACATGTATATATATTTCCTCTCTTCTATATATGTAGTGTTGTTACATATTAATACAATGAATGGTTTTGTCATGGGTTTTTCGTTTTAGTTAGTTAGTTTCCACTTCTACTATTTCATTACCTTATATATATATAGAGTCAAATAGCAAAAATGAGAACCTAACATAATGTTTCTTTGGAATGTCAGTCTCTATGTCATCTGTGCTGAGTTATATAGTCTTCAAAAAACTTTTTTGTCGTCCCAAAGGACTTTAATTTTCATGTTCAGTCCATCGTCAGTTCAGTCACTCATTAGACTCACCCAACATAAAATAAAGCTGCAAAAAAGTCCCATTGGGAATTGTTGTTGTGTTTGTTTTTACATTAGGTTTTATTATTAACATTCATCATGGGTTGAACTTGTGGGCTATAGTTTGGATTTTGAGTTTAGTGAACTAATTAGCATAAGTGGGTCATGTGTTGATTAATAAGGATAAAAGTGAGTATCATGTGCCTTTTTGAGAAAGAAAAAGTCTCAATGTGATTGAGTGTGTGCCTTATATAAATATATAGAGGAAAGTAGTGGCGAGAGAGAGAGGATGAGACAAGCTGGAAAAGTGTGCTAGGTCAGTACTTAAAAGCTAAAATGTTTCATATGTTTTTCTTTCGCTTGACATTTTTATGGGCTTTTAAAAGAAAAACAAAAAAAGTTGGGCACAAATGAGAAGACATGGGATAGAGCTCTGGATCTGAAATTATTTTGAAAGTATATATTATGCTATTGAGTATAAATTCTAAATGGAGTTTAAATTATACATTAACAAAAAATATTAAATGTAATTGAGAATTTGGAAACTTGAGGTTTAACTATAATTCGACTTTTCCTACTAAATAAATTTCAAATGGAATTAAATCTAAAAAATTGGAAATGCATATATTTCAAATGAAGCAGAAATTGTAGAATCATAGCACCAATTAAATTCGTCTCTGAAACGAAATAATTAAGCAGAATGCATAATACATTTGTCATGTGATATAAAATGGATATCTCATAAGATTCTAAAATTCCATTTGCTCCACTAAATAAATTCCAAATGGTGTTGAAATTACATAATAAAATTTAAACTGCCAAAGTATTTGAATAGCGATCCAACTTTTAAATACATACAACATCTCCTGCTATTAAATAATAATACTAAACGGACTCTAACTCAAACACAAATAACTAACCACAACTTTTCTCTTTTTTTAATTACAGACGCAGTTCCACTAGAAGAAATTCTACCGGATAAATATAT
>VCNE01000677.1:0-17908 GCA_009869805.1 Oncopodura yosiiana | reverse complement strand
AATCTCGTTAATTGATAAGATGCCATTAAAATTGTCACGTTATGACATATCCTAAATTAATTAATTGTACTATGTTTATATAGCTTACTATATAGCTTTTGCATTATGAAAAAAATAATTTAACGGTATAATACAACATCATAATAGAGACTAGGGAGAGAGTATAATAAGAGATCCGTTGTTTGCATATTATGACAAAATATGAAAACTACAATTTCTGAAAATCTAAGATAGATATACGTAATTGCAACTTATTGTATTAGCTTCTTTATTTGTATACATGTACATATATAGAAAGTCAATATTAAAATGAGATAGCGACAACGACATGTACAATTTATGTACATCTCTATAATTACGCAGGACTTACAACAAAGTTATTCTGTTTATTAATACTATCATCATGACATAGGTCTTTCATCTCCACGAATAGCTCTATACTTTGCCATTTCTGCTGGAAACACGGACGTTAATTCGACAAGTAGATGAGCTCTAAATCTTCTATAGGCGTCAATTTTTCCTCGTACAGTTTCATTTTTATTCATTGCTTTCTCCATACAATCTTTGGTATACAATTGAGGATTTCTACCTTGGTCTATGTAACTGAAAGAAAAAAATATAATAAAGAATGTATTGTGTATCATAATTTATGATTCATAAAATTCAGAATGCCTACAAATGAAGCTATTATATTTTTATTCATTGCTTTCTCCATACAATCTTTGGTATACAATTGAGGATTTCTACCTTGGTCTATGTAACTGAAAGAAAAAAATATAATAAAGAATGTATTATGTATCATAATTTATGATTCATAAAATTCAGAATGCCTACAAATGAAGCTATTAGGATGTAGGAATAAAACACAACTCACTCGAATACTTCAAGAGGTACATGAACATCTTGTACTTGATTTTTGAGGCGATCAATTTCCTGAAGTCCACTAACTACTGTTTGTCTGTAGATAGAAACAATTATAATAAATACTTACTGTAAAGAATAGAATTTTGATGTTTAGTATTTTTCTTATTTCAACTTTGAACTTACATTTTTTGATTTAAGACATGCTGCCCCTGTAGGTTGAAAATCACTCACAATAATTTTAATTTCTTGTATATTTTGAATAAACATCTCTAGTTGAGTTTCCAAATTTTCCAATGGCGAACCCATTGTCAATTTGCCTTTTTAATTAATTAAATAAATTCACCAGCTGACAGATTTTGTTGATGTTGATTGTTTGGGTATTTTTTTTATCAATTGCCTCTTGCGTAAAAGAGCGCGAAAAGAAATATTCCACATTTCTTGAAGAAGTCTCATGCGGTTATCAAAAATAATAAATTAATTTTTACAATTTATAAATCTATTTGTTTGCAGAGTTGAATTAGTGTCAACTGTTATAATTAGTAATTCCTTAAAGGTAAGTTTCCAAAAAAGTTTATTGAGTGTACTCAAATCGTGAGTTTGTATTTTGTTTCAAAAGTTTTCTGATGCAACCAATATGCAATATGATTTTTCCTTTTTTTGACAGATATTATGAAGTTGAAATGAAAATCATTGCAACATTTCGAACTGTTACACATACTAATAACAGAAGATTATTTAGACATGGATTGGCTTCTTGTTATTACTATCAAAGATTTGAATCATCAACTGAAACAGGAAAGCCAGTCAGGAAGAAATATTCAGATACAGTTTTACTACCCAAAACAAGTTTTCCTATAAAAATTCCTTATGATAAAAGAAGTGACCATGAAAATGATTTGGCTACAGTAAGTACTTTGAATACTAATACATAATATGAAGACTCAATAATGTTATTATTATTACATCAAACAGAAATTGCAATTTGATCAATTGTATGGACAACAAAGAATATGGAGAGCAGAACAGCCTGAATTTATATTGCATGATGGTCCACCTTATGCAAATGGTAATACTCATATGGGACATGCTGTTAATAAAGTAATATTTGTTGCGATTATATAAAGTTTTTTTGTAATTGATGAGATACGAGTTTCTACATTAAAAATACTATTTTATTTCTCTAGATCCTAAAAGATATTACAAATCGTTATAAACTTCTTAGAGGATATAGAGTCAATTATACTCCAGGTTTTGATTGCCACGGTTTACCAGTTGAGTTAAAAGCAACAAGAGATACTTTATCACAAGCAACTACACCAACAGAACCATTACAAATTAGAAATGCAGCACGTTTAGTAGCAAATAAAGCAATAGCAAATCAAATGTCAGCACTTGTTAGATGGGGAATTATGGCTGAATGGAATAATGTTTATAAAACAACTGATAAATCATATATCAAAGCTCAACTTCAATTTTTCTATAAATTATATGAAAAAGGTCTTGTTTATCGTGATTTGAAACCAGTTTATTGGTCACCATCTAGTAGAACAGCATTAGCAGAAGCTGAATTAGAATATTCAGAAAAACATGAAAGTCCATCAATTTATTTAATGGTTGATGTCAATATAAATTTACAAGATTTTCTCCAACAACATTCCTCAAAATTTTCTTCAAAAGATTCATTAAATCTTTTAGATAGTGTTGGTGAATTAAAAGCTGTTATTTGGACTACTACGCCATGGACAATACCATCAAATCAAGCTATTGCATTTAATGAAACTCAAAATTATTCACTTGTATTTAATCCAAAAAATTATGGAAATCATCAAGTATATATTATTGCATCTGATCTTGTACCACAATTTCTTTCATCTGTATCAAAAGGTGACATGAGAGTACTGTTGCAATTTCCAGGCTCAATACTTAAAGAATTAACATATAAACATCCATGGTTTGAAAATGAAAAATCAAATTGTCCATTTCTACCAGCAGATTATGTAACAATGGATAAAGGTACAGGTTTAGTTCATACAGCACCAGCACATGGTCATGATGATTTTCTTTTGGGGTTAAAACATAATCTTTCAATGGATTGTTTTGTTGATGATGATGGAAATTTTACTTCAGCTTTAAAAACATTAAAAGGAATGAATGTATTAACACTTGGAAATACAGCAGTTATTAAAAAATTAGGAAATCGTATATTACATCATGAAAAATTAATTCATTCTTATCCATATGATTGGAGATCAAAGAAACCAGTAATAGTAAAAGCAAGTCAACAATGGTTTATTGATACAAATAAATTAAAAGAAAAAGCAACAGAAGAATTAGGAAAAATATCAATTTATCCTACAAATGTACAAAATCGAATGTTATCTCAAGTTCTTGTTCGACCATATTGGTGTATATCTCGTCAAAGAGTATGGGGTGTTCCAATCCCTGTTTTATATCATAAAGAAACTGGAGAACCATTAATAAATCAAAAAATAGTTGATCGATTATGTGATTTGGTTGAATTAACAGGAATATATTGATAGTTGGTGGGATATATCACCATCAACTCTATTACAACAAGAAGAAAATGATGACTATGTAAAAGGAAAAGATATATTTGATATTTGGTTGGATAGTGGAATATCTTGGCATACATTAGGAAATGAAAAAATTGCAGATTTATATTTAGAAGGTGTTGATCAATTTAATGGATGGTTTCAGAGCTCATTACTTGTTTCTATTGCTCTAAGAAATCATGCACCATATAAAAATTTATTTGTACATGGTTTTGTTGTTGATGATGATGGAAGAAAAATGTCAAAATCTCTTGGAAATGTTGTCGATCCTCATGTTATAGTTGATGGTGGAAAGAAAAGAAGTGGAATAGTATCTCTTGGTGGTGAAAATGTAAAATTTGGAGCTGATGTTTTAAGATGGTGGACAGCAACACAAGCATCTGTTGATGGATCTAATATTCCTGTTAATTTATCATTAATACGTTCTAGTGATGAATGTATACAAAAATTGAGAAATGTTCTTCGTTTTTTATTAGGATTTTGTAATCAAGATTCATTAGAAGAATTGAAAATTGATGAAGTTTCATATGAAGAATTAATGTATATTGATCAATGGATGTTGAGTGAATTAAATCAATTTCAAAAAGAAGTTACTGAAATGTATGATAAATTCAATTATCATCGTGTTCTTATGAATACTTTATATTTTGGAACAACTATCGTGTCAGCTCAATATTTTACATATATTAAAGATAGACTTTATTGTGATTCAAAAGAAAGTCAAAGTAGAAAATCTTGTATTTATGTTTTAAATCAATTATATTTGACTTTATCCAAAGTTTTAGCTCCTGTTCTTCCATTTTTAATTGAAGAAAGTTATAGTCATTATTCAAATCAGAGTAAGTTTTTTTATTGGATTTTTAAGCGGAGAAGAGAATGTATACATAATTTTTTTCATTTTGGTTTTTTTCAGAAATTGAATCAATTTTCAAATCAACTTGGTTTTCAGTTGGTGAAGAAAAATTATGGGAAAATACATCAGTTGCTGAACTCTTTGAATTAGTTATGAGTGTAAGGAAAACATTATATCATACACTTGGTTCTACAAATTCTAAAGAGATTTGGGTAGAACTTCAATGTAATAAGACAAATTTGAAAGCTCTAGAGGTAAAGTTGAGTATACAATTTTAATGTTTATTATACAGTACAAAAATTATTATAGTTGTCTCATTTTTTAAACGTTTTTTTTGATAGATTTTACATCCTGTAGATGGACAAGAACAAATGGATAAATGTGACTCTGAACTTTGTGACATTTTTCAAGTTTCTGGCATAGATCTCAAATGTTATGAAACATCTGATGATAATGACAGTAATAATACTGTGACACCAGAAATTAAATTTTCTATTACTCCTCATGGTGTAGGTCATAGTGTTGATGGATTTTCAGTAGCTATTGCCAAAACAGAAATGATGCAATGTGCTAGATGTAGAAGATTTTGTTGTGAAGAAGGTACAATGTTGTGTAGTAGATGTGAAAGTATAATGAAAAGACTGACAATACAACAAGGACAACCACCTCAATATCAGCATGTAGAACAAAAACAATCAGTTGATTCAGAAGACACTCTTATTGAAGAACAGTCAAAGAGGAAGAAAGTTACAACAAGTAACACATAAAATAGTATGTAGTAACTAGATTCGTAGTAAAATATATATGTACAAACTTACTAGTTTTATTGAACTTGTCATTTTGCATTTGTGTAGTTATGTTCGATAGATATTATTATGATAAATAAACAAGAGACACATATATTTGCGTAAAATAGAAATAATAAATAGTTTTTTTTCAGTTTATTCTGAAAATGGTCTTTCCGTAGTACTTTCTTCAATATTATATAGCATTATTAGATATTACAATTCCAAAAAAAAAAGTTTCTCATATACAAAAAGTGGAGTGTGTTTTGTGCTTTCACTTTTTTACATTTATAGTATTACTTGATACTTTTAGTTACAATTCTAACAGAATGTAGAATAAGAATAAATAGTTTTTCTTTAAATATATTTATATATATTTTCCAAAATCAAGTCACTTTTCAGTACAATCGTCTTTCTGGAAAAAGAAGAAGCAAGAATCAATTAATTAGATATATCTTTCTTATCAATCTATCATATCAATCTTCTCTTACCATGAATTATTGTTATTCTTTGAAATATTAGTTGGACATATTATGCTAATAGTTCCTGGTGGAACGCCAGTTGTTGAGATCACACTACTGTTGTTTCCATTTGAAGTAGAAGAGGATGATGATGAAGAAGATATGATTTGATGAGGAATAATTGTTGTCGTATTTGTTGTTGTTGTATTATTATTATGATTATTATTTGTAACAGGACGTGACATAATAGCTTGTTGTAAAACAGATGAAGAACTTGTTGACGAATTTCCTCCTCCAACACCAGTTAAATTATGAACAGGGACCATTACAATCTCAGCAGTTTGTGGAATTATTCCACCCAATTCTCCATTGACTGCTGTTGTTGTAAGTAGAAATCCAATTACATTTCCTGAACTTCCACTAGCAATACTACTAAGATTAAGCTCTTCTCCTCCATTACCAATTGGTATTAAATTACTCATTACAGTTTGCATAGTAGTTGAATTAGTAGTAGTAGTAGCAATTTCTTGATGTGATGATGATGAAGAAGATGATGCTATTGATGTTATAATAGGTACAGTATCAAAAGGACAAATTTCTGAAACTGCTACTGCTACAATATCTTGCTGTGGTTCATGTTTTGTTAAAGAAGATTTGCTACTAATGTTGCTGATGTTATCATTTTTATTATTACTACTACTTTTCTGTTCTGTAGATTTCAATGATCTTTGATGTTGATGACGTTGATGAACATTATTCTTTTGTGTTCTTGGTGTTTGTATATCTACTGGCATTAAATCTAAATGAAGTTTTCGTTGGTGCTGAAGTAATTTTGCTCTTGTTGCATATTGTCGATGACACCAAGTACATGAATGTGGTTTAGCTTCGATTTTTCCAACAACTGCTTCTCTAGTAGTAATTATTTTATCACCATTATTAGTAATATTTCCTGTTGTTGCTCCTGATGATGATAGCTCAATGTCTTTAAAATTGACAGTAAAAAGTGATTCTCTATCAGATGTAGAACGATTTTCTATGATTCTGTTTTTATCATGATGATGATGATGATGATTATGTGATGTCATAATAATTTGTCCACCAGTAGAAGGAGAAGAAGAAGAAGCAGCAGTTGTAGTAGTAGATGATGCAGCTACTGAAGATACAACGCTAACAGCATTATTAATTAATTTACTGGTTTTATTATTATTATCTATACTTTCAATAATAAGTTGAGATGAAGAGTCTTTTCCATTTCTCATTTGTGGTGGCAATGGTTTTCCAGGATGACTTTTTATTATGTGAGCTTTTCTTTTAGAACTGGATTTATAAACACGTTCACAATATAAGCAATAATAGTTTCTTGTTGGTCTTAAAATTGGCATATTTAATTCTGGAACTTGAGTTGGTGACATTGCTGGATGACGCCTAGCCAAATGATTTACTAACATACCTCTACGCTTGAAACCCAACATACAATCTGAACATTTATATAAACATTTTTCATATTCTTCTGGTGTTGCTTTTGGAATAAATTTTCTCATATGTTTACTTAAACTTCCACTACTACTAGTAGATTTACAATGTCCACTACTTGTTGCTGTTGTACTCATAAACTCTTCAATAGGATCACGTTGCTGATTTTGATTAATATTTGTAGCATTGCTACTATTGATATTTTTCTTATTTTCATGAATTCTTTTCATATGCTCACGTAATTTATCTTTCCTTTTAAATTGACGTCCACATTCAGCACATAAAAATTCTCGATGATCAGAATGTTTCAATTTATGAAGTTTTAATTTATCTGAGGTTGGAAAAGACATTGGACATTGCTCACAAGTAAATTGTCTTGGACCATGAAATGCTCTAATGTGTTTACGAATGAATGAATATTGATTGAATTTCTGTTGATAATAAAAAAAACAATATATAAATATTCAATATATATATAGTAAAAGTTTTTCAAGATACCTTAGAACATTTAATATGTGGACAATGAAATAATCCATTTTCTTTATTTCGATGGGTTTGTACATGTTCTTTTAGTTGAAGTAATTGCTGGGTTTGAAATTTACACATTGGACATTCAAAACATTTCCCCTCTTCTATCCAAAATAACAAAAATTCAGTTAGTAATTTTTTCTCATTGTGTAATATGTCGTGCATAATATTTATGCGTATTTACCTGCATGTGTTTTCATATGACCAGCTAATGCTGAATTTGTTAAAAATCTCTTTGGGCAAAAAGTACATTGTAAAGGTTTTGTGTCTTCATCAGCGTGAACGATCATATGACGATCAAGTCTATCTTTTGTAGCAAAAGATTTATAACACATTGTACATTTAACTTTAACTGGTGGTGGAGGTAGCTCATTAGTACTTGTAGTTGAATTTGCTTCCATAACTTGTCTTTGTTGTCCTCCTGATGATGAGGATGATTGTTGTTGTTCCACATTCTCTTTATCTTCTCTTCTAACATTATTATTAACCTTTTCTGAATCAGTAGTAGTGTTATTTGCATCAGTAGAAGACTGACATGACATTGATACAACACCTTTCTTTTCTTTATCTTGTTTGTTAGTACTATTCTTTTGTAATTTTTTCATTTTCTTTTTAGTTCTTCTAATATTATCATAATCTGGTTCTTTATGCATTTTTTCTAAATGTTCTGTAAGCTCTTCGACTGATGAACACGTTCTTTCACATTCAAAACATCCATATTGTTCTTCAACAACAGGAGGAGGAGGAGCAGGTTTAGATTGTTCACAATGATTATTAGCAAGACTATTTTCTTGATCTCCTCCTTCTTCTTCTTCTTCTTCACCAATAAGATTTTGATTCATTTGGAGAAGAAGGACAAGGAATAATACCAATGTCATCTTCTATTTCTGGTTCTAAATATGAAAGGTTATATTTCTGTGCATATTCATAACTATATCCAACTTGAATTTCATTTTTTGGATGAATATCTTTACAAGTAGTAAAATAAATATAACCCTCATGTTCTCCTATAAAAGCATTAATTTCTCTTCCTGTACGAGCAAATCTAACATGTTTCATCCAATTACATAAATCATCATCATTTCTATCCAATTGCCATAATGTATTTGATTCATCAACCATTAAAATAATTGGATATATAACATTCATATTGTTGAGATCTTCTAGACAACATTTTCGTAATGGACCTTCTAATGGACCGAAACGAGTATTGGCTGAAATTAAACGATGTTTTGAAGTAAACACAGACCATCCATTAGTAAGTCGAATTAAAATTAAAGGTGTTGGCAATGAGGCAAAACTTTTTGGTTGAATTGGTTTATCTAAAATAAAGTTTTGTTGTTGTGGCTGTGCACATTTTTCATTACTATTATCATTACTATTACTACTACTTGATGAAAAGTTAATATTTTCAGACTCTTTCTTTTTAGCTCTTATAATTCTTCTTTCATTGTCAATATTATTATTATCTCCTACTAAAGAATTATTTCCTTGTTGTGTTAGTTGTTGAAACATTGAAATTGGTAAAAATTCTTGTTGTTGTTGAATTTGTAATGTGTAGCCATTTTGACTATGTTGTTGTTGTTGTTGATGATGATGATGAGAGGAGTGATGTAAATGAGAAGAAGAAGAAGAATGATGAGAGGATGAATGACCAATTGTAATCATTTGATGAGAATTAGAAGGATGACTACTATTATGATGGTGATGATTATGATGTAGATTTGGTAAATCTTGATCTAATGTAGCAGCTATTAAATTAACTGGTTCATCATCATCTATATCACTATCCACAAGAACACGATGATGACTACTTGTTCCACCACTTTGTTGAAGATCCATTGGTATAGACATTGAAGAAGAGAGATGTTGCTGTTGTTGTTGAGAAGAAGATGAATTTGTTTCAAGGCTCATTGGTTGTAAATCCATAGGAAGTGAACCAAGAAGAGGAAGACCACTTAAATCCATATCTACGTCAATATGATGTTGATTTCTTTTCAGTAACTTGTTACTATTATTTCCATTATTACCACCACCATCAGTAACATCCATTACAACAGAACAATCCATAACTTCATTTTGTTCTTCATCTTCAGATTGTTGATGTTGCTGCCAAGATGAACGTACAAGTGAAGATGATGAAGAAGAAGATTGCTGTTGTTGTTGTAATTGAGATGACCAATCTATCCAACCATTATTATTCATATTTACATTACTATTGCTATTTCTATTACTACCACTACTACTGCTATTATTAATATTATTATTAGGTCCACGTAAGAGCTCAGAAGTTAATATTCGACTTTGATATTCTGATGCAGCAGCTAAAGTAAGCCAAGAATCATCATGATTTCTTGATGAAGACATTGGTTCTCTTCCAGATAAAGGTTCCATCATTAATAAACTGAAAAAAATAAAGTATCCATATAAAAATACACATTGACAATAAAATCTATCTATATACTTACTTTCTTAAAGTACTTTCAGACATTGTTGCAGTTCCATTATTACTAGTACTACTACTTGATCCATTATTTTTCATAATGCTACATACTAATGGATCATTAGGATCAAGAAATATAGTCTGTTGTTGTATATCATCATTATGAGATTGTTCACATCCTCCATCACTATCACATCCTCCTGTATTATTTCCAAGTACAAATTCAAGATGACCATGACCAACTGGAGATTGAGAGGGATCTAAAATACTACTGCCACCATTATTATTATCTTGTTGTTGTTGTTGAGACATCATTAAAACTTGGCGAGAACTATTACTGCTACTATTTGATTGTGAAAGTGTTTGTTGTTGCTGTTGAGAAAGAGTTGATAGCGTTGGTGGTTGTGGCGCAACAGAAAAAATTTCATCTGGTAAAATATTACCATAATAATATGCTGATGAATACTCATACATTGCTGCATCATTGTTACTGTTACTACCACTGTCAACAATTATACTTCCATTTTTTTCACCTTGTCCAACAGAAGATATTGATACAAAATCATCTCCACCAACAATAGAACGAGATGTTGAAGCAGATGCAGAGGACGATCGTAAAAGAGATTCATAATTATTATATGATGAAGTTTCCAAAAATGATGATGATGCTGCTGATGATGACTGTTGTAATAAATGCACATTATTGTCTTGTAATAATTGTTGTTGTTGAAATAATAAATTTTGTTGATCTTGTTGCTGTTGTTGTTGTACGATTGATAAAGACAACTGAGATGATTGCTGTTGAGAAGAAGGTGGAGGTGGCGGTGGCGAAAGAGAAGAAAGTAATTCACCAGATTGCATTCTATGTAATAATTTTTGTTTAGGTGTTAGTGGAATCTTTTTCATCGGTGGTGGTGGTGGTGCAACAATTGATGAATGTTGTTGATGGTGTGTAGTATGATGATTATTAATATTTCTAGAGATCACCGGGTTACGATTGTTATTATTACTAGTTTCTGCCAAGTTTAGTGGACTTTCACTCAATCCTCTTAACATTTCACCAGGACTTGGATCAACAGAAGAAGAAGAAGAAGTACTATTATTATTAATACTATCTTGTTGTTGCTGTTGTTGAGTTGGTTGTTGTAGTTGATGATGTATAATTGGAGATGACTGTATTAATTGTTCATTAGTAGTGGTAGAAGAGGAATTGCCTAGAGTAGCAGCAGCTTGTTGTTCAAATACACTCGCAATTTTGGCAGCTAATTTCTTACTTGGAATTTTGATATGTGCAGAAGATAATGAATTTGGTGTGATAAATGTTGAATTCCGACTTGTGCTTGCAATTGATGAGGATGATGCAGAAGAAGATGTACTGGCAGTATTATTATTATTATTATTACTGTTGTTACTATTATTTGCAGCTTGAGCTGAAAATCTTTCAAAACTTGATGCCTTCTTAATTTTACTTCTAAGTGGTGGTGAAAAGGAATTATTATTATGATTATTATTTGAAGGTTGAGTTATACTAGGAGGAGGAGGTTGTGATTGAATTTCTTGTTGACCACTACGTAATGACGATGAAGAAGACATCACAAGAGGAGAAGGCGATGGGACCATTACAATATTATGATGAGAAGGATTAGGAGTTGGTGGCTGTGATGAATCTTCAGGTGAAAATGGTGACGGTGGCACATCATCAATTGTTGAGGAACTAACTACACAAAGACCACCAGGTGTTGGAGGATTGTAAGCTGTTCCTCCTCGATATGATGGTGCTGGAGATGGAACATGATGAGAATTACCCCATGAAAATGTTGAATCTGGACTTCCAAGTGGACTTGATCTACCACCACCTCCTCCATTGCTATTCGATGCTGCTAAAACTGAATTACTACTAGTACCACGATTATTCCGATGATGATGATGTCTACTATTATTATGAGGAGAAGGTGGTGGTGGAAAAGGTGATGAAGAAGATGGTTGAATATCATCGTCAATACTGTTGTTGTTGATATGATTTTGATGTCCATGTCGTCTACTTGGACCAGGATTATTATTATTATTATTATGAGGGCTTGGTGGTGGTGGTGTTTGAGGTACAGGAAACATCATTGGTGACGTTGTAGATGAGATCATTGAAGATGATGAGCGACGTATTCTAAATGGACGATTTGGTGGTGGTCGAGGCGGATCTTCATCCATTTTTGTTTAAATATGATTATCAGCTCAATATACGTCACCAATATAAGTAGTATATGATGATGATAGACTTTGTCGCCTCCAGCTTGGCTCAATTTAAGAAGACGACCACGATAATGACAGTAAAGCTCCAAATTTCACTATAATTTATAAAAAAAGAAAATTATATCAAATTATGTAAACTACAAATTTAAGAGTAAATATCTACTAGAAAATTACACTTTTTTTTATAAAAAATATCGAAGCAACGACAATGTGTTGTTGTCCATGGGAGAACCAAAGCTAAAAAGAACCTTCAGTGTCTCGTCTTTTCAATGTCATATATTTGCAGACTATATATATATATGTACTATAATATACTACAAAAAGAGAGACAAGGTAACATTATATATACTACTTTAACGAAACCTATACCTATACTGTAAACATTCGGGCAGAATACCGAGTCAAAAACTATATAATCAACAACGTCGACGAGATAGGAAGCAAGGTCACAAAATGTTCACCAAAGTTTATACCATGGTTAAACATGACTAAACGCTAAAACCTGGAGCTGGAGAGAAAGAGAGACACTATACTGGAAAAGCTTTTTCTTCTCGGAATTGAGTGACACACTAAAAAGCTTACCTTGAATGATAATAATTTCCATCCAGAAATCCAGATAGAGTAGCAACAAGAAAAAGACCTTGATGTAATAAATTTTTCACTTGAAATTGAAGAATTTTTTTTCTTTTATATTATTACTATAATATTTAAACTTTCACGTTAAATTTTTCTTATTATATATATAGATAGATAACTCTCTTCCTGCTTCAACTCACATATAATAATAAATACGAGAATATGCTATGTAACTTTAGTTGTATACTCTATTACATATATTCTTAACTATGTAATTTTTTTCTGAAGTAGTACAACAACCACAGCAGCACTTTTCTTTTCCCTTGTTGTAATAATAATACTCTCCTCACTCAAATTATCTAATGTTATCATATAAATACGTAAAGTAAAACTAAACTAACTAACTACACAACAAACTATGAAGCTATTGAACTAAACGTAGACAACTCTCTCGTTAGTTTAGTCTCACTGGTAATGATGATGATGGTAATGCACACCACACACAAGAGTCAGAAGGAGAGAGAGAGAGAGATATTATGAGAGAGCCAAGGGAAGTGTCAAGTTTTTTTTGTTTAGTATTGATCTCCCTTTCACTCAATCAACTTTTGTACATATAGTAAGCCAAACTCTCTCTGGTCGTACAATGAGTTTTAGTAGAAGTACAAGTATTAGTAGAGTAAAAAGAGTATACACACAAAATGGCTCTGTAATTCTCTTTTTCACCACCACCATATACCGCTGAGCTTAGACTGTTGTTGATGAGATGAATGCTAAATTCCCAATGCAAGAGAACTTGAGCTTGTTACTGGCTGTGTTTTGTTGTATACCACCAACCACCACTACTAGCTAGTAGAGTAAGTAGAAGAGAATAGGAGGAGAACTTGATGCTCTTGAATCTGAGTGAACTGTGACCTTGAGTGAGTAAAATAAACTTTAGATAGACTGTGGCTCACATACAACATAACATATATATCCTCAAAACATTATAATATATTGCTAGCATATGTTTGTTTGAGTTGATTTGATGGTTATGGCCTGGCTCGACTATTTTCATGGTCTTTTCTTCATACTTCATGGTACTTCCTATATATTTCTATTCTAAACTTACTCTTAATAGTTAGTAATGAGTAGAAGATAGAGGCTAATGTTCAATGTAAGCGCCATGAGATGAGGACTGACCTTCTTCATTCTAAAAAAGCTACAATAATAATAACTACTACATTACTAATAAGATTACATTATACGCTACCATTGAAATATGTACTATTATATTGAATTCTTTTTAACTATGTTATTTCTTCTTTAAATTAAATACTTAGATTATATAACATTTTTACATGCTTTATTTTAATCATTTGAATACATACATAAGATTTTTTTTCGTAAAGTTTCAAAACATTATTACTACTAATATTATTTTATTACCGGTACTAAGTAAAACTTTAAAACTGAAAGCTGAGTTAATTTGTAAATTATAATAAGAAAATAAAATGTTGAAAAAATTGTTGTATACATACATAAAATTTAATTTATGTTCATGTTAGATTTATATAGTCTAACAGAGCACGCGACACATATTTATATTTATAGTTTTATGGTGGTTTCATTGCCTTCTTATTACTCTAGTTAATTATCTATATTTATACTTACATAGAGCTAGTTAACGGGGAACCAAACTGACAACACTACGCATTAATAAAGTATATATTGGAATACTGATAGCTCCTTAAGTAGAGAAATGAAAGAATAAAAATTAATTAGTGAAATACAGTATTAATAAATAAGGTAGAAATAATTACCAGAAATTCCAGTCGGAAATGAGAGTATCCAACTCAAAGGATAGAAATAGTACCAAGGAACAATTACCACAGCTGTTTCTGTCCCATAGAAAATAATCACAAACAAATAAATGACTCCCAACAATCCAGTTGAAATGTTACTAATCAGTCTAGCTAATTTTGCTTGAAGTGATTGTCTGCTGCCAACTATAATAATAATAATAGTTAATAAGAATACACATTTAACTAAACTAATTTTATATAGATTACCTGTCGCTTCTACATCTAAAGTTATTTGATTCAATTTTCTCTGAAGTTTAGCATATTTGGCAAATTCATCTACCATTGACAAAGATTTCATTTCCTTATTGATTTCAATAGCATTCTTTATAAGAGCTAGCTCTTTCTCTTCTGGTCGAAAAAAACGTCTCGAGATCTGAAATAGATGAAAATCAAATTTTATTTTTGAGTATAATATGTAATGAGTACTATTACTAACCAAGTCAGCTACTTTTGGTATAAATCTTCCCCATAAAAGAATAAATGGAATGAAAAAAATCAAAAATAAATTGATATCATCCTTATTGATTATTCCTTCTGATGATTGAATTTCTTCTTCTACTTCCATTACTACTTCTAAAGTCGTCTCATCTTCAAATGATTCCATTTACTCTTTGAAGCTAACTACGTTTGCATTATTGTATTTAACCAACATTCAAAGTCTTATTTTACTACTTTATTGACTAATTTTTAGAAAACTTTCCAGTGAAATGAATGTAAAACTAGAGAAAAACTGAAGACACACGTGTTTTATTGTTGACATTCACAATTCAAAGTGATAAATTCCCTCTTTATGGACTTTTTTAGTGTTCGCAACATTTATAGTACATGCAAATGAAAAAGAAAAGATTTTATAAATAGGAACAATCTTTTATTTTAGTCAGTCAAATTGACTATATTAACATTTTCAACAAGAACAACAGTAGTATTTTTTGAAATGCAATGTATAACAACAATATAAAATTGATGTTTCTGGTAACAATAAAATGTCTCATACTACAAATGACTAAAAATGGTTTTATAGTAACATTATACAATTTAAGTAAAAGTTAAAAATATATAAACAAACAGAGAGCTGCTGCCAAGTCAGATAGATCTTGTAGTTTTTAGTCAGTTCCGAAGTACTTTTGTCCAAAATGATTAGGAGCTACTGGGTGCACTTCACTTGTTAAAATTTTCATCTATTATATAGAAATAACAATAGGTAAGTTATATTAATTGAATTATATTTTATGCAAAAAGTAATCTTCTTACATTTGGGAAAGCTCCTAAGACACTTCTAACAGCATGAGGTGTAACAAAAAGGTTAGCCAAAATAATATTTTCTTCTAGAACTTGATGCTCCTTTAGAACGTTGACAGCTTTAATCACAGTATTTCCTGATGACATGATAGGATACATAAGTATGACTTTACGAACCTAAAAAGACAAATATATAGAAAAGTTGGAATTAGAAGTACTAAATTTTCAATAATTGTACAATATGTACTCTTATATCTTCAGGAAATCGAGCATAAACAACGTGAGCCTCATGGGTGTCGACATCACTCTCAACTAAAATTTTTCCAATCCGAATAGAACGACAACAATCTCTTAATCCTTGTTCCATTGCTTCACCACTGCGAACAATTGAGACCTAAGATTGTGTTCATGAAATTACATAAAGTTGAAATAAAATAGTTTTAAAAAATGTCAACAAACGAAACTTACACCACAATTTCCTTTTTCATATTTTAAACCTTGATAAGTACATCCCGTAGGAGTAGTTATTTCTACTGCACGAAATGGTAATTGATTTAAGCTCTCTTCGATTACCAAACGAATCTGAACAATATAAAGAGGGATAATATTATTAAGAAAGATGATAAGATTCTTTAATTTCATAAGCTTACAAGTCGATCAGCATAAAATTTGAAATCACTTCTTGATGTATTCCTGTAAAGTACGTATTTACAAAACAATTTCAATATTATCAGTTTACAATTTTAAAAATACATATATGAATAAATTAATAAACACATAATTATTCATGACAAAATTGTTGTGTATTACACGTGCTTGTCTCTGATGATTGTTTGAAGCTCTCTAATTTGATCATTGGAAGGAAGAATTTTAAAATTATGTCCAAATTCATTTTCTTTAGGAATGTAAATCAATGGTCCTGGTGGTGGCGTAGATACATTTCGATATCCTCCTCCAGTAGCTACTTTCGTTAACCATTGTTGGAATTGGAGATGATGGTTTTGATGTCACTGTATGATTATTTGGAGAGTCGTCTACAACAGAAATGACTGGCATTGTCAATTAGGAATTAAAGTAGTTTTAATACCACTCACGAGACCAGATTGGATTGTATGTATATTAACAAGTGGAGGTAGGAGATTAAGATTATTATTAGAGAGTATCAGAGAAGGGCATATATTAGATGACGTTACTTATTTATCCTTTCTAGAGATTGCGTGTTTAAAATGTTAGGTAATTAGTTGTGGTATATAATATAAAATGGTGGTCACTTTACTATATTTATAACGTTACCTCGTGTCGTCGTTGTCTTCTTCAATAGTGGCGGTAATATGCAATAGAAAATCAAGAACAAATTTTCCAAGATCAACTACCTATGACCTAAACAAAATTTTAAGTGAGTTATAGATTAGAAGACCAAATGAATAACGGGCGCTGTCGGTAAATCAATCAAGTGTCATGAAAAACATGATATTGGATATACATTTCTGATTTCACAATAATAGAACAGTGTTTGTGACTTTACCTTTTACTTTTGTCAATCTCAATTGTCACTGTTGTCAGTTATTAAAAGTTTTGGTGTCCAAAAATTTTGTCAACGTCAGCAGTTGATGTGTGATGTGAATGTATGAATGTTGAATTGTGATTTCGTTGAGTTTCCCGGCTCTTTGTTAAATAAATTGGCAAAAGAAATGTAGTCTTCAAAAAACCAAATGGCTTATAATTTTCATCACTTTCTTCGTGTTTCTAAATGTCGTCCACTTTCACTACTTTCTCCTTCTTATCGTCGACTTGTCACTGTGACTTCTGCTGCAGGATGGAAACTTGGCCAACATGGACAATTGAATGGCAAAAAGATACAGGTAAAAAATTTATACAAGTCAGCAAAAATAGATATTTATTTCATATTTATCACCACATGTCTTAGCGCTCCAGTTTATAATAATTCCGTGCCTTAAGTAGCAATTATGTTGTCTTTTTTTATTTTATTTAAAGAAGTCAATTATTAGAAACTAATTACAGAAA
>VCNE01000670.1:0-14024 GCA_009869805.1 Oncopodura yosiiana | reverse complement strand
TAGTGCTATAAGATCTCATCCTAGAGATAAATATCAACAAATCATTTTGTTACTTATGCTTCACTAACTTTCACCTTTTCCTTAAACCTGAGCGTAGAATGCAATGGAGCTTGTACAAATATGTCAAAGTGAAAATTTTATACAAATGTACCTTCAAAAAAGCAAATACCAAATAGGATAGCTAGAGCTGCGGCAAACATCCCAACATTTTAATGTCCTCGGCTACTATATCAAGATTTAGGGTATATTTATAAAATGTTTCACGACGATACTTTATTTCGTCAACATTGACTCTGTCTCTCTCTCTCATATCATGTCACTAGAAGCAATAATAAATAATGGATTGTACATTGAAATTCTAAAACAAATTCAATTTCAAATACAGTATAGAAAATTCTAGAAATGGAATATATAAAAGCTTTCATCTGCCTTTGGAACAAATATCTATATCACTTTGTACATTTAACTTTTCTCGAATATGAAATTAGTCTCTTTCTCTTTTCATCTCTACTTCCTGCCTTCCTTTTCACTTCTCTTGTATCTCTTCTCTGTATCCAACTCTATTTCCTATATATATTCCTATGTTCTTGCTGCAATGTACAAAAAAGTTGAGCAAACTATTATATTCAACTCTACAACTCTTTATTATTTCTTCTGCCTCAGAGTATTTTATATCATGAAACCGAAACTCTGCCTATGACATGTCATATATACTTTACCTTTAGTTATGAGATAACCTTCATAGGGCAACAAAACTTTTGGGTTTTTGAAAAACACTTGACTCTTGACTTGTTCTAAAGTTATTGCCGTCGACGACTATACAACTATACTTTCTCATTGTTACTTCTTCTTCTTCTTTCTCAATGTCTGCTTCTGAAATCTTTGCAGTTTTCTTTTTACCAACTAAAGAACTTCTTTAACGTTAGCTTCGAGAGGAAGAGAGAAAGTTGAGACATGACGAAAGTCAGAAAAACTCTTTCGCAATGGATAAAGTTGTACACAACTCTACACTGTATGGGCAGATGTTGTAATTTGTAAAGGAAAGCAACACCTGTATAATCCAAGTTTCAAAATACATCTACAGAATATACAGCAAAAAAATGTCTAGTCAATTGCTCAACGGAAATTTCATCATATTTGGAATTTTGCTCATTAGCCAATTTCACTTTTTATATAAGCCTGAAATTTCAACTATGGAGAGTTTCGAACTCAAGTCCGATTTTATACTCAGAAGTATTCTAAAAATATTTTTCACTGACCTAACCAGAAGACCCCACTATAAAAAGAAATATAACTATTTTATACTACGCTAGCCTTTTGTACATAAATTGTATTTCTGAGTTTATTCTCTTCTCTCTTCAACTTTCTTTTCCTCCATTTATGTCTTTCTACTTTTGTGTATTGTATAATGCTCCCATTATTACAACATGAATGCATATGTGTTCTCTTCTATTTTCTTGAGTTGAAGCTCACCCTTTTTTGACAAATGGCTTCTTACATACAGTCGAGTCAAAAGACGTGTTGCAGAAACAACCTACGTGGTTCAATACAATTTTCCCTTCTTCTCTACATTCTCATCTTTTCTTCAACACAACTTTTTGTATAAGTAAAAATATGGCTTTCTTTGTAAAATGAACACCTTTTCTTAAGCATTGCACATACAACCTACCCTCACACTTTCCTTTTCTTTTACAAGAATCTTTTAGCATGTCGAAGAAACTCTACCAAACTATACATTGAAAACTAAAAACTATAAGAACAAATTCCAAAAACGATAAAGAATACGACATATACGTAGAGAGAAAGATGAGACAAGATAGAAATTCTATACATATGAAATCAAGAGAAAGCTCCTATGACGAGAAACATTTGTACATTACAACATACCATTCGTCATTCAATATCAAAACTATTGTTCCATTCAACCACCACAACAACACTCTTCCAAAAGCCACAAAATACAACAGGAAAAAATATGTGAACTTGACTTGTTTTCTACGTGCTTTATGAGAAAATGGGAAAACCTGAAAAGAAAAATGAGTATGGAATGCTGGAAGAAATTTTTAGAGAACTTTCATTTTTTAGACTCTTAAACTAAATCAAGAAACCAGTACTACTAATAGTAATAAGTCAACAAATTCTAATTAGATTGATGGCCATAACAAATATTTACCCAGTGTCACTTCCACTGAACCACTTGTTCAAATGAGATAGCCTATGCAAATAAGAACACTCTACTCATAAAATTAGCATGAATCAATGTAAACATAGAGAGTATCAAAATGACGACATAATTGTGTACATATCACAGCCACTTGCAGCTCTTTCACTTACTAATTTATTATAATCATCAACGCTCACTTTTTGAAACAAGGTGCACTGTCAATCAACTATCTAATATACATTTCCATTAGTAATTCTGAAAAGTATATCACTCAAAATTGTCTATTTGCTTCTCACAAATTTGTCTCTCAATCTTTCTGTACCAATAGACACAGATATGAAATTTCAACAAGAGTTTGCATATTATCCTCATACTCGACCAGAGATAGCTTTCCTGTCTTCCTACAATTTATGAGTCGTTGCTGCCCTAAACTTTTCCCATTGTTACTGCCCCATTACTTAGCTATAATAATAGATCATAAAATAAACTTTAGATTACATCATTCCCTACGCATCCACTAAATATATGTCTCTAACTCTGAAAATTCCACACAATTTAGCCTTCAATTTTCAAATTTCATTGATCCATTTTTCTTGTATTGTCATTAAATAACCCTTTATACAAAAATCGTCGTCACTTTATCACAGAAAGTTGAACCATTTCATCACATTTGTCATCAAACATGAAATGTCTGTATTTTATGTCCATTTTATGAAGCTCCACAACAATATAATACTTAATCTAGTGCAACTATCTCTTAAAGTTTCTCTTTCGTATTCAATTCTAAGCTTTTATTTGCTACCAGAGATCTCACACAATATACAATAGTAACAGAATCTTCCTATACTTTTCCCCTTATGACTTTTCTACTTTCATCAAAACTAAACCTAAAAACTTTCGTCCTACATTTCTTCTACATTGAGTCAAGTCACAAAAAAATCTTCCTTCGCCCTACAGCTTAAAAAATCCCAGGTGAATTGACAGTTTTCTTTTCCTTCTCATCTTCATCCTAAAGCACTATTTTATTATGTCATACTCTCTTTTCTTTTAGTATCTAACAGAAAAAGGCTCTTCTACAAACCAAACACAAAACCACAAAAAACATTCAATTTCACATACATAACATTTATACCTACAAAATATATTTTTTTTCTCTCTCTCTTTGCCAATCGTCAATACAATAACAGCAGACAATTTCGTTATCATCGATGAAAGGGTGTGCCTGGCGAATTGTTGAAGGAAGTATTCAATCAGTAGAAAAAAGACAGAGAAAATGCGTTTATCTTCTCCAAAAGAATTTCCTCTACAACTTTTGTACACAATATAATGCCCAAAGCTAAGCAGAGAAATGACAAACAAACCAAAAGGAAAAATAATGTTGCGAAAAGAAACATTTCAGTTTTTTGATTCTAGCAAATACACAGTGGAGTCTCTCTATAAATGTTTAGATTTAAATCATGCAAAAATAAAATAAACTTTACACTAGTTAAGTATGCTATAACATTTAGTAAACTAAAGTTGCATGGATAGCAAGTTGTTGACGCAAAACACCGTGTGACTTTCATTTGAGTAATCAGCCGAAATCACCTCAATTATGATTAAATTAATAAGCCTATTTTTTGCAAATACCTCCTACATAGAATTTTTTACCATGTCGCATGACATTTACAAAAATTCCCTGGAACACTGGAAAACTTAACTAAAAAAGTTACATGAGTAACAACATGAGAAGGGTAGGTCGTAGCTACTTCAACTTAAATTACAAGTATTTCCCAATATCATCATTACCCTATCATTTTATTTCCAGCTTTTTATATACTTTTGAAATAGATAATAAATATGTCTACATGACTCTTATAACAAATACAACAAGAATATATACTTTAGTAAATTGCAGCCGCAAACCGATGCTACAAGATTATAATATACAGGGAAGTTTTTTCCAAAAATTGACAACACGCAACACGGTTGCATATTTAATATTTCAACTTTTTTACCAACATTTCTCATTACTCTCTTATAATAATATCACAACAATCATCTAAAAGAGTAGAAAAATCCAGTTCTAGAAACTAGTCGCTGTTTTACGTCTGTCGGCTATTCATCTACTTCTTACGTCAAGGACGCCCAGTACTAATTGTTTATTATTTTCTTATGCTACATTACTCTCATTAATTCATACTCATCATCACTTTGAATCATGGATAACAAAATTGGCCCTGGTGACATTCTTCAAGTCGCATCTTACCCTAATAAAGAATTTGAAGAACCACAAGAAGACTATGACGAATATTACCAACGTCTCATTACAACAGCAACAACAATCACCGGTGACAATTGTGATCCAATTTTACCAAAAGATATACCATGGTTGGATCCTCAACTAATGGAAGAAGCACGAGAATATGTTCAAGAGAATTATTTCTCTTGTTTTTTGGCACAAGTTGGGGCACTCATGTAATGAATATAATAAAAGTTTTATTCGATAAATTTAATTAAATTTATTTCAAATCAAGGTATGGATTTGCAATGCCATCAGAATCTGTTGTGATGTGTCAAAGTGGACGATTTATTGATAGCACCAGCTCATTTATAAGAGTCATTTCTACAGCAGAAAGGTGCATATAGAAAATATAATAACTATTCCTAGCTTAGACAAGTTCATATTAACTTTATATTTATTACAGAGTCAGAAGTTGGTTCGTAGATGACATCTTGTCAGAAGATTCAATTGGAACTCACAATGCTCAAGTAGTTCGAAAAATGCATCAACACTATGCTCACAAAGTTAAATCAACAACTAAAAAAGTAACAGAGCTTGAAGAGCAATATGCTGAAGATGCTGAAATTCAATCAATCAAAAATGCCATTGCTGAAGATTTTAAAACTGTTGTGACTGGTGAAGAAGCTCAGGACGTAAGAACTAAAATTAATTAATATTACTCTATAATCTATTAATTGAATTTCCTTTTAGGTTCTAACATGGGAACCCAAAGTTCAAGTCTCACAATTTGACATGGTCATGACTCAGTACGGTTTCATTGGAGCTATATTTATGTTTGGACACACTTTGGGAATTTCTGATAACAAAAAACTAAAAGGATTCCTTCATTTCTGGGCTGTTATGGGACGACTTCTTGGAATTGAAGACGAGTACAATTTGGCTTTACGTCCTAATCATGATCTCTACTATAACAAACTCTTCAAACAAATCATATTGCCAAGTATCAAACAATCTAATACGGCAGTCATTGCTTTACAGAAAGCATTAATTGAAGGACTTGGTCAACATTCACCATTAAAAATGGGACTACCAGCTTATATTTATTATGGTTTAAAAGCTGCAAAAGTTGAAGGATTCGAAGGCAAAGAGGTAGTTAAGAGAAACTTATAATTACATTTAAATAATAATAATAATTAATTGATATGAATTATTTTCTTATAGCTATATGCTTTGATGAACTTCTGGGACAAATTCAAATTACAACTACTTTTCCTAACCATGTGGCTCATCTATCATGTCAATTGCATCAAAAAATTATTCAATTGGATTACATTAAATTGGGTGCAACATTACCATCAAAAATATATATCATCACCAGCTTAGAGAATATATGCAAACACAAAAACTATATGCAAACACAAAACTTAAATTATTATATAATATTACCTTAGTTCTAGTCCTCCTTATTCCTAATGTGATTTTGAAAATTAATTTTTGTTTTGATCCTAGTTTTCTTTTTTAGGTTTAATTACTGTAATGAATAAAAGCAAAGTTTATTATTATTCAGTAATTTTATAATAGTAGTACACACATCACTCCAGACTCCACAACAAACAGCACATCTCTTAACCTAACACAAATATTGCATAAGTCTACTTAAACTAATATAATATTTCTCTAAATTATATAAAGGCAATATAGAATAAGTAGTAATTTAACTATGAAATCTAGTTGGTTGTTGTTTGGTTTTACATAAATATATAAATGATACTCTCTACTACTTATAAAGTTATATAATATTAATAATTATATAATAATAATATAATTTAACTAACGTACTTAAGTAATATACAACTACTAACAATAATAATTCAAGAATAATGTAAATATATCATTTTACATTCATCATCAAAAATTCTTCACATTATTACTCTCTCTTTTAATAATTAACAAATATTATTACTAAATTCTATCCTACAATAAATCCTACATTAATATATATGAGCCACCAAATTGCATTTAGTATGTATGTATATATACATTACAGTATCATCATTAATAATATCATCGTCATCATCATCTTAAGAATATCACTAGATACAACAATTATTTATCTTATTTATCCTAATTAATGCCATATTTAATAAAGTCATGTATAATGGTCTTGTACACAGGTAATATAATAAAAACTTACGTCTCTCACGGCTTTACGAATTCTACTTCGAATTAAAACATTTTTTTAAATAATTATTTGCATTGCTTTACTTAATTATTTCTCCTCCTCTTTCTAGTATCAGCAGTTCATGTTGTTGTTGTCAAGTTCATCGAAGAGAATTCCACCGATCTCAAAAGAAACCTTGAAAATCAATTGTCGCAAAGTCAAATCCTTGCTGTTGTTGATTTCCACTTGATTCTGAATCTCCACCTCCACCACCTCCTCTTCCTTGATGATGACTTTGACTTTGTTGACCCTGAGTATGAGATGATGATGGCATTGAGTGCATAGAAGGATGATGTTGAAGTTGAGGATGATGAGAAGATTGTGATGAAATAGGATTAGAATACAATGAATGAGAAAGTGATGTTGGTAGTGGAATTTGATGAGGATGAAGCAACTGATGTGCTCCAGGTGGTTGTCTCTGAGGAAATTGTTGATGTGCATGTAATGGTAATTGTTGAGGAAGGCCGAGTATAGGTCTTATCAGAGGACTTACCATTGACAATGATTGAATTGGATGAAGTCCAAATGATTGCGATGAGGCTAATGAATGTTGTTGCGATGATGGTGGTGATAATTGAGTTTGTTGTTGTTGTCTTTGAGCTTGTGGTTGTTGAATTGTTGATGAACGATTGGACGATGATGATGACGAAGAAGAAGAATTTTGTAGCCTACTAGAAGATGAAGATTGTTGTTGCATTTGTGATGACGAAGATGATGACGATGACGAGCGATGATGCTGTGAAGAAGAAGAAGATGATGGCTGTTGACGTGAAGAAGATTGCTGCTGTTGAATTAAAGGTAGAGGCTGCTGCTGTTGTTGTTGACGATTTAGTAGATGAGATGAACTTATATGATGATGGCCTCTATTATTATTACGTTGTGGAGCTAACGTTGTAATTTGTGGGACCTACACTCACATCAGAGGAATCAGAGAGAAGAAGAAATTCAAACATTACATCATTATCTCAGTGAATTAGCCGGTCTATACCTGCCGAACTTGAAGTGGCAAAGGTTGATTATAATTGGCTGCTTGTGGTGGTGTAGAATTTGAGGAACGAACAGAGTCTGGTGAAGAAACAGATGCTGCTCCATGGTCAACTTGTTGAATGAGACGTGGCCCAACTTGTTGAATTGGAATTGGTGGTGGACTTAGTGATGGCATTGGAATTGAAATGCTAGGCTGAATAATAACAGGTGTAGGATTATTAGTACTAGCTAATGGTGTCATTATAGGTGACACTGTACTTGTAGCTGAGAGATTTCCTCCTGCTCCTGCTCCTGGGGTGAGAACAGCACCAGTTAATGGACATAAAGTTGCTTCTTCATTAGATGATGAAGTATTATTATTATTTGTGGTGGTGGTGGTAGTAGTAGTAGTCTCAGAAGAAGATGATGAAGCAGCCGTGGTGGTGGTAGAAGTCTTATTATTATTATTGGTGGTAGTAGTAGTAGTAGTAGTAAGAGGATCTTCACCTTCATGTCTCTTCATATGTTGACGTAAACTAATACGTAATGTAAATTCAAGTCCACAAACATTACAAGGATATTTTGCATCTTCAGCAGGTTTACTAGAAGCAACAGCTGGAGCTGGTTTATTAACATGAACTTGCATTTTATGTGCTTTCAATTGAACACGATCATTAAATGTTTTTCTACATCCAGGTTGATCACACATTAAACTAACTCCAGCAATAAATCCACCAGCAGTGTACTCATATGAATGAGTATTTTTGTAATGAAGAATCAGTGCTTGATTAGTATTAGTTTTCCAATTACAGAAATGGCATGTAAAAGTTTGATTCTTTGCATGAACGACAGCATGAGCTGTTAGAGCTTCTTTACTTCTAAATGTTTCTTTACATCCAACAGAATTACAAGGAAAACTACTACTGACAATAACAACTTGAGAAGATGATGAACGAGAATTCATTGTTGAAGATCTTGTTGGAGTAGATTTTGCTGTTGATACATATTTTTTGTCTTTATGTTTTTGTACAATGTGACTTGTAAGTCCATTTTTAGTCATAAATGATTTGTCACAATGTGGACAAGCTTGAGTTAATTCTCGACATGGTGTAGAAGTAGTAGTAGTACTAGTTCTTTGACGTTTGGTACTTCGAGTACTACTAGTAGTTTCAAGTTCAATTTTAAAATCAGAATCATTATCAGAGTCTTTTAATTCAACTGGATCAGGAACAAAATCATCATCACCATCATCATAATCTTCAATAACTCTTTTTCTTGTTGATGATCGTTTAGGTCGATCTAAAAAAGCTAAAAAACTATCAACATCATTATTTCTTCCAGTACCACCAGAACCACCAGATTTATTTGAGACTCGATCATCATTATCATTATCACCATCATTACTTCCTCCTCCTCCTCCTCCTTCACCACTAGTTATTTTTGGTGGTGGTGGTTTTCCAGTACTTTTTCTAGCAGTTTTCTTTCCAGTTCCAGTTGATCCACTAGCTTGAATAATTGATGATGATGTTGAAGGTACTTCTAAATCAGGCTTAGATTTCTTTTTAATAATATGTGATGGAGTAGATGGTTGATGTTTTGACTTTGATTTTTTTGGTGGTTTTGGTGAAATATTTTCACTTAGAATTTCAATATCATCATCTTCATCACCATATGCATCTTCATAACTATATTTTGATTTGGCCGAAGAACCACGTGTTGTTCTTTTTGATGCTATACGAGTACTTGTTCTTGCAGTTGCTTTTTCACTTGCTGATGCTGAATGTAATGAATTTTCTAAACGTTCCAATGGTGAGATTTCTCTTTCAGTTAATCCTAATTCTTCATCAGCTTTAGTACTACTACCACCAGATTTTTTTCTTGACTTTGACTTTTTTGAACTTCCACTTGGTCTACCACGACCACGTTTTTGTCCACCTGATGATAATGAAATTAAGTCAGAGAAATCATTATCATCACCTAATGGATCACGAGTTGGACTTCCAGGTGGCATTGGAGAACCTCCTCTTCCATCACTGTCATAAGAAGGTTCTGGAAAACCATCATCCAAACCACCACCACCATAATCAGACATATTATCTCCTCCTATAAAATAATAATTTAGTTGATGGTGATAATGATAAAAAATTGATTTTATTATATTATTATTTATGGCTCACCATAATTATTATGATTATTTTCAGTTGTAGTAGACTTTTTCTTATCATTGTAACTATCAGTCATAGAATTATTTTCTTTGTCTCTTCTCTTATGATTTTTATGCTCTTCCTCTTCAACATCTGACTGCCAATAGTCTTCATCATCATTATCTTGTTGTGGCTTATTTTCTTTTTTAACTCCACCTCCACTATACAACATTGATGATGATTCATTTTTGGCAACATTTAATTTATTTAATACTTCTGATAAAATTCCAGGTGCTAAATAAATAAAAAAAAGTAATATTAATTAATAATGATTGTTGTAATGTTTAATATTGATTAGTAAACAAAGAAAGGCTTACATTTGGAACTTCGAACAAAATCACGACGATATTTAAATGATTTTGCTAGAGTAATAATACAAGTTGGACATAAAATAGCTTCATCCAAATCTTGAAATAATTGTTTGACTTGTAAAGCATTCCATTCAGTTTCAAAGACAGCTAGACATGAGACATAGAACAAAGAAAATAATAATATTTAAGTATTTTTAATTAAATGGAATGATGATAATTGATGATGGTTCTAATAATCATCATAAATAATATTTAAAAAGTAAAATTCTTGATGATGATGATTTCACTAGTAATAATATTTAAAAACTCAACAATTATTGATGATGATAATATTTTAAAGACAGCTAGTAGACATGAGACAAAGAACAAAGAAAATAATAATATTTAAAATTTTTAATTAAATGGAATGATGATAATTGATGATGGTTCTAATAATCATCATAATCTTGATGATGATGATTTCACTAGTAATAATATTTAAAAACTCAACAATTATTGATGATGATAATATTTTAAAGACAGCTAGTAGACATGAGACAAAGAACAAAGAAAATAATTTTTAATTAAATGGAATGATGATAATTGATGATGGTTCTAATAAAAATCATAATAATAATATTTAAAAAGTAAAATTCGTGATGACGATGATTTCACTAATAATAATATTTAAAAACTCAAAAATTATTGATGATGATAATTCTAGTAAAAATTTTAAGAATGATGATGATGGATTAATTACAAATTATGAGTGATGACAGATGATGATGCTATTTTTAATAATGATGATTTTGATGATTAATAATTTAAATTAACTTACATGTAAGAGCTTGAGCTACAGAAACATTAGCAATGTGGAATGGTGTTGGACAAACTTCATCATATGGGTTTGGTGATATTTTGACAAAATTTTGTTGATGATTTCATAAACATAGAATTTTTGCCACAATTTGCACAGCAATTTGACAACTCTGTAGCCATTTTTCTACTTCTATCACTTGAAATGCTCTACACTAAGACACTTTGACTAACTAAGGGACATTTAGTAAAAATTATTATCAATTTTTAATAATTTAATTGATTTTTTCGGCTTTCAGAGAAAGAAAGCGTCACCGCTGTGAAGCTTCTCCATGTTGAAAATGAAATGAATAGAAAGAAAGCCAAAAACAGCTTATCCCGCTATGCTTGTGTACGGCGTGTGATTTAGAGCGCGCCAAAGTTGGAACTTCACAACAAAGGATGAAGCTAAATAAAAAAGGACGCTATGAATTTATCAGTGTTTTATTGAAGTGTTAATATTTAATATATGAAATTGATGCACAAAATTATTATTTAATTCTAATAATGTTGAAAAGCATACGATAAGCATTATTATTATAATTTTTAGGTTAATTGGCTAAATTATTATTTAAAAAATTAAGTTGAACCACCAATTGTAGAACAATATTCTTCTTCATCATCATCATCATTTTCANTCATCATCATTTTCAACTTTTGTAGTCAAACTACTTTTCAAAAATTCATCAGGATCAACAACTGCATCATCATCTTCCTTATCACTTTTATGACTTAACTCAAATGATTTTTTTGACGATGACAAATTATTTTCTTCTTCAACGACAGTAGCATCATCAGTGTCTTCATTTCCAGAACTTTCTCTATCTTTCCCTTTTCTAATTAACCCTAAAGTCTTCTCCACAATTTCAGCTTCCTCTCTTCTAGCTTTCATAAACTTTTCTGAAAAACATTTAGAAATTCTATTATTTTTCATCAAGTCATCAACACTAGAGATTTTATTAATTCCCATAATTTCTTTCATAGACTCTGTAATTGGTAGCTGTGACTTTGTAAATTCAATTGGTTTAATTTCATGTAAAGGTAAATATTTAAATGCCATTCCATGTTGTTTGAGCATTTCTTGTTCCACTGCTGAAGTGTCAATGACTTTTTTCTCTTCTGATGGAGTAGATTTTTTCTTTATTGAATTAATTTTTTCTTACACCTTGTGCAGAAAGTGTTGGCTTTTTATCATAGTCATATAAAGTAAGACCTAATTGTCTATCAACATTTCTTTTCAGAGTCATTATTTCATTGACATATGAATCCAATCGTTCTTCAATTTTGGATAATTCAACTGTTGATAATGTGATTCTTTTTGGATCTTTAATTTCACTTTGTTGTTTTTTTTTTAATTTAGTTTCTAAGTCTGCTGACATTTTTTCAAACTCTGTAACAAAATCGTCGAAATCAAATGGCCAATGTGAAGTTTCTTTTTCTATGTAGAGTTTAGCATAACTGTTGCAATATAGGAGAATTATAAATCCATCTTGACCACGATTTAAACTTAAAGTTGATTTTTCTCGTTTCAATTTATTTTTGGATTCATTATCATCATCATGAATTTCTTCATTGTCATCATCATCATCATTTTTCTTCTTCTTGGATTCTTGCATATTGTTGGAATAATGAGGTTGATGAATAATTAAAGATCTTTTAGCAAATTCTGGAGTTTTACACATTATTGTTGACTTGATGGGAAATGAGATGTAAATTGATTGGAGACATTCATGACTAATTGGATTCCATGCTCGTAGCTCCTGAATAAAAAAATAGCAATTTAATATCATCATCATTATTATTATTTATATATTAATAATTAACTTACAACATCCTGAGAATACGAAATTAAAATAGGCTGCTTTGAAAATGGAACATTGACAAAATCCACAGCTACAACAGCACTCTTATGACCAACTAATTCCATTTGTGATTCTCTCATAATAAAATAATTAAATAGGCGAACGAGTCCATCATCACTGGCTGTTGCAATTAATTTTAGATCATCGGAATAGGTAAAAGTGTTGGCTCCCTAGAAAAATAATTAATTTAGTGGCATTGAAATAAATATTAAATAAATAATAATAATATTATACCTTTGGAAGTGATACGACATAAGGCTCAATATTCTCTGCAAGATTCTTAACCACTAAACTAAATTTTTTATCTCGACTACATGAAATAATATGCTGTCGTTGACTAATAAATCTAATATCTCTAACTGGTTCATTATGTACTGTATAAATATCAACCTGTGATAAATTCTTTATCTTAATTTTATGAAGTACTCCTCTAATTTTTCTTTGCCCAAATGGTCGTCTACAATCTTCAATGGTTATAATAGTAATTCCACCATTTGAATCACCAATTAATAATTTCGACATGAGTCTCCCTGTAATTTCAATATTGCCATCAATTATTTTAGTATTTGTTGCTGGAAAATATTCCATACAACATGGAATTTCAGCCAGACCGAATATCCTATGAGTTTCTACATGTCCTTTATTTTTAATAGGAAAAATTGGTGACTCTCCATATTTTAGTGACATAAATGATTTTCTTGGAAATATTTCTAAACCAAAACTTTGAGTTTCAATTTCACCTATGTCATAACATTGTAAAAGGCCTTTGGTTGTTAGAAAAATTATGAATTGACAATCAGGAGCATATATTGCGTCTACTACTAAATGAGTACGTTCGCATTTTGCTGGTGGTTTGGTAAACTTTGCTAAATGACTCAAACTTGATGGCATTTCATAATGCATGGGAACTGAGAGATCTATTACATAAGTATGAATTAGTGAGAATCTTTCTGTATGATATAATCCTACTTTTCCATATTTGTTGACTAGTAAAAATACATTGCCATTTTCTAATGTTGGTACATATAAAAGTCGTACGATATTTTCACGGAACTATAAAATTAATTACAAGATATAAATTAAATTCTATGAAATATTAATATGGCTTTAGAATTAATTAATAATATACCTTGCAATGAATTAATTGTTGAAATTGTGCTTCAGATTGAAATACCATTTTGAAATATTACTAATAGAACTACAACTGACTAAAATATTGATTGATCAATAATAATAAA
>VCNE01000669.1:0-31237 GCA_009869805.1 Oncopodura yosiiana | reverse complement strand
GTCCACGGAGATTTCGTTGATTGAGATCTCCGGAAATAAACTGAGACACTCACTCTCTCACTAATATGTATGTTAGTAGAGTCAATCACTCAATGTGATTAGAAAAGTTACTGACAATTGTCATTAAACAATTTTGTGTATATGACATTGTCCAGGAAGAAATACAAGTGTCACACAGTTTATTTTTGTCACAAATGTGTCACAGCAATTAAGTCAATTAATGTCACTAGATTTTTTGTAATGTGTGACACAATATATTTTTTCTTGATGCCTTCAATTTCAAAAGTCGTTAAAAAGTTGTTGATTTCAAAAACAATTGTGAGACTAAAAATGCCTTATATTTTTGTGATGATGATACGACTAATGTGCCGTGTGAGTGTGTAGAAGAATGTGATCTTATTTGTGTAAACTCGTGGACAAGATAGTTTTGCTTGGCTCTCTTGCATGAACAACGTCGCGCACGGGCAACTTTAGAACGACTGAGAAGAGTAAAACTTACCGTCATCTAATGCGCCATTCTCACAACCTTATTCTGAGTAATTTCCTTCTATTGGCCAAAGCCTCTGTGGCCACGGCCCTGAGCCAACCCCTTTATTACTCTAAAAAACATCATCTCTACTCTAAAAGCAAAGAATCTAATGCCAACTATATGTTGATGTTGGAATTGTGTACGTTTAGTATGGGGAAAAACTTTTCTCATGTGAGTATATATTATATGTGTGTGTTGCTTTTGACTTGCATGCAATCTCACAATGTATGTGTACCATGTACAATTCATATACACAAAAGTTTACAATATACAGAACACAATGTTGAAGAAGAAGAAGAAGAGTTAAGAAAGGGGTTTTGCCTTAAGATGTGAACATGAGACGTTTGTTGAGAATCTTGAAGCTTCTGGGTGGTTGCAAAAGGAAAAAGTACTACCAAAATTTCCAGCGATAATGTGGAACCATCGGGTAACACAAGGATGAGTTACTTCAAAACCCGGCTTTTCTATATCTTTTCCTTGTATCCGAAAAACCGGTGAGAGAATCTCTCTTTCTAAGATGTGGGGTAAAGTGCAACAAAAAAGCTAAAGGAAAAGTTTCTAGAATTTTGTCAATTTTGCAAGAATAAGAAATATGATTGAATGTCTTGTAACCTTTGATTGTCCTAGAGTTATGAGATATATGACCCTAAATATTTTGTGTATATGAAGTATCAAAGAGTGTCTCAAAGTCAAAGGTATATATACATATATATGTATTGAGTCTTTTATAACAATAAACACTAGAGTAAAAAGACACCAACAAAAAGAGAGTCTCAGCAGAGACATAACAAAAATATTATCCAAACAGTAAGAAGTCATAATACCAAAACGTTTTTTTGTACAGAGATAGTGATAGATTATTCTTATTCTTTACTACCAACAGTGTAACCTCCAGTCAACTCATTTTTTCTAAACTATCCAGCAGTGAACAATTACAAATTGAAAACATTTATGACTCTTTGTATTTTTCTATTTTGGTGGTTGGTGTGGTATATTGTAGAATCTACAATACATCCATTGCGTGACGTCTACTAAGAAAGTAAAAAAAAGGATCATCTTTATCAATATCTCTCAAGTAAACAAGATTTGTGGTTTATTGGTTTTAGATGTATTCTCCTGTAATAAATTACTAAGAAAATTGGTTGATTTAACTGAAAATTTAACTTTTTGCATTCCAGAATCAAAGTTGCATTGAATACACAAAATCTTGCATAATTTTCGACAGCATGTCCTAACCCACTAAAATAATCATCTGTCTCTTTTTATCTTCTCTCGTCTCTCTCTACTGAACTGAAGAATTGAGAATTGAATTTGTATTACATCATCACCATTCTCAATCTACAGTATAAAATATAATACTCTCTCTTCTTCTCTACAACAACACTCCACCCTATTCTCTTATTTTCAAACTATATACATTGAGTTATAGTAGTGTATGCACTTCATCGTCTATATCCGTCGACCGTGACAATTTCGTAGAAGAGAATTATGTACATAGTAATAAATGAATGCACATACATAAGAAATTTGGGTAAAATTTGTAAATATAATGACGGACTAGTAGATAGATATAGCATAGAAAACTTACGAGGGCAACTAAAGTATAAAGTATTATACATTTATACATTCACTAGTTCATCTAATACATACTTCTATGGTTCATTATGTAGTTAGAAGAGAGAGAGAGAACTAAAGTTTTATATACGTAAGTAAAGAGCTCTTGTTGAAAACTCTCTACTTCATCCCATTTCATATAGTTCTATCCCTCTTTCGGCTTGAATTATATTTAAAACACTATCAAAAGTCCAAGTCAGTGAAAAGATGAGGATATAATAAAATAATAAGACTCTCTGGTAAAATATCGGTCGATGTCACTTCTAGAGAGCTATATATATAAAAAAGATCTTTCTAGAATAATATGAGAATGTAAACGAACCAACCAAACAAAAATGAATTTCATCTAAATTCATCTTCACCCTTTGCCTCATTTATATACAGTTGTTGAGAACTAAAGTTTTATATACGTAAGTAAAGAGCTCTTGTTGAAAACTCTCTACTTCATCCCATTTCATATAGTTCTATCTCTCTTTCGGATTGAATTATATTTAAAACACTATCAAAAGTCCAAGTTAGTGAAAAGATGAGGATATAATAAAATAATAAGACTCTCTGGTAAAATATCGGTCGATGTCACTTCTAGAAAGCTATATATAAAATATCTTTCTAGAATAATATGAGAATGTAAACGAACCAACCAAACAAAAATGAATTTCATCTAAATTCATCTTCGCCCTTTGCCTCATTTATATACAGTTGTTCAAGGTTGATGATATCGACCCAAGGAATTATTTAAAATTACAAATTTTGCTCAGATATATAACTATACTTGGTATACACATTAGACAAAAGTTTAGCATAGTCTCGAGTTTTGATCTTTCTTCCGGTGACAAAGACTATGTTGCTCTTTTCTGTCTATTAATACAAACCTTACGCAATACTGAATTAACATGGCGGGGCATCTTGCAACATAAAGAGATTCATTCATTGATAGACATTTGAAACTTGAAGAAGAGAAGTACAAAAATATTAAAATCACTTTATATGATCTCAATCTCTCTTCTTTGACTGTCTATGCAGCAATTGTAATGACGCACAAAACACACAAGACAAAAACAAAAATATATTTTTCATTTTATTTTTAAGTGAAGTTTACATTATTCAAGTTTCCAGTAGTTTTCCACTCGTCAAAAGGAGGTAGCATCTATTGTAATGACGCACAAAACACACAAGACAAAAACAAAAATATATTTTTCATTTTATTTTTAAGTGAAGTTTACATTATTCAAGTTTCCAGTAGTTTTCCACTCGTCAAAAGGGGGAAACATCATTTGATGATGATAAAGATGCGGTGAAAGTTTTTTTTAAGAAATCTGATAAAATAAATGCTGCATTGCTACTATATGACATGCAATGTTCACATGATGCACTCTCGTCAGTACTTTATATTTTTTATTAGTGTATTATTTCAGTGTATAACGAAAATTCGTCAGAAAATTTAAAAAGTGCAAAGTGCACTATTGGAATTAATAAATAAGATAGAAGTTCTGTTAGCCACCAAAGTCAAAAACATGAAAATTCTAAGGAATCTGATGTATATTATATTTAGCACATTTGTATTTTTCAAACTCTCTCTCAACATCCGCAAGGTCAAACTCCGTACAATTTTTTCTATAGTGCCAAACTCTGTTTCATTGACTTGCTAATTATGTATATAACTGCAAAAGGTCAAAGGTTTATTAATAAATAAGGTATATAGAAGTTCTGTTAGCCACCAAAGTCAAAAACATGAAAATTCTAAGGAATCTGATGTATATTATATTTAGCACATTTGTATTTTTCAAACTCTCTCTCAAGATCCGCAAGGTCAAACTCCGTACAATTTTTTCTATAGTGCCAAACTCTGTTTCATTGACTTGCTAATTATGTATATAACTGCACAAGGTCAAAGGTTGAGTCGTAGACCAAAATTGAATTATAAGTTTTATAACTATGTAGTGGTAGGTAGTACCGTAGCGAAATAAATACCATATCAAAATCCCTGCAGCTAAATTCTTCTTCTTCATACATAACTATAGACTTGCATTTAATAACATAACGCAAAAATCTTTTTCGTAATAACACGTAATAATTATAATAATACTCAAAAGGAAACTCTTCTCAAACGAAAGCTTTTGTATTATAGTATATAGAATAGTTTACTATACTCAAAGCCTTTTGCTCAAACTTATCAGTTATCACTCAAAGCTAAACAATTTGATCAAACAATTTTTCTCTCTACAAGAAGAGACCAAATCTTCTTTTTCTTTTGCTCTTATAGGACGATGAAAACAATAGTTATCAAACAGGTGTTAACTCTAAGTGCACAGTGCATATACACAAAAGCAATCTTATAGTTTATGTACCAAATTGTTTAGAGAGCTTTTTGTACTTTGCCTTGGCGTATTCTATATCAACAATTTACGTTTTAGTTTTATTTTCCAAAGACATTGTAGTAAAAGATCCATTTTCTTTTTACTAACTTGGCATTGCATTGTCTTCTTGCTCATCTTTGTTGTTAAAAGTGTTCGAGTTCGAGTTAACATTAGTCATTAGTGAAGCTGAGAAGAAGAAGAAGGCAATACAGATTGTATCACTTACTGTTGTGTTTTAGTTATTTAGTAGTTAAGCCGTATATAGTCAAGCCAATATATCACTGAGAGGTAAAATATATTATAGAGAGTCGTCGTCGTCAGCTACACAAAATGTATTACTATTTTCACTTTTCAGTTACTCCTGAGTCTTTTTAAACCTATTGCTTTATCTATCTTCTTGAACAGCAATATTGTTTCCTTCCATCGTTTCCATTTCTTATTAGTACATTTCCACTACATCACTACTTCTAGTTAGCATCAAGGTGTTTGATGTCTAGACTCTCTTAACAGAAGAAAAAGAGAAGAAGAGATGCTCTATTTACGTTCAAGTAAAAAAAAGTCGCACCAATGTAAATGAAGTCAATATCCATTAAAAAAATCTTTGGGTAGTAGTCACTACTATAGAAGCCGAGTTTAAAGAACAAAAAATATGATCACACAAGGCGTTTCGCACTTTTGTACTTTAGCTCTAGCACTCATATTTTCACTTGTAAGTTGATTGCTGGAATGGAGTAAGTAGTAAGTAAGTACTCATCAAAAGTCATAGTTTTGGTCATAAGGAACTGTGAAGAAGAGAAATAAGGAGTCAAGTCAAACGCCCAATAAATCTTTTTTTGATTTGCCTTTTGAAAGCAAACTAAAGGGCTTTTGGACTTGCATATAGCTATGTGGAAGAGAACATATATGTAATATGAGTAAAGAGAAAAAACTGATTCACTTTTTCGTTTATTACCCATAATAATGATAATAGCAATTTTAAATTCAATTTTCTTTGCTAACTGCATAAAAGGAGTTCGTGTATTATTAAGGGAACTAAAACATGCAATCTATGACTATATACTCTTCTTCTTCATAAGATTAGTGATTACAATAATATTAAGTGCCGTATAATTTCAAATCAGGAAGCAACAACAGATTTTATATACATAATAATAACACCATGTACATGATTACGTAATGCAGTATGAGTGAGTGGCTCATCTAAAAATACATATTAAATGCTATTTGTCAGCACGTAGTCATCTATACGCTATATATGTATAGCTTTAACTAAATGGTTGAAGAATTATGTGCATCTTCAATTTTGAAAATGTAATCTATACTAAAGCAAATAGTTGAATGCAATGCAATAAGGCTTTCTCTTATACTTAATATATGATGAGAAAGGGTTATTTTGAAAAAAATAGGTGCGGACAGGACAGGTGAATCATAGTTTAACTCGGCTGTATACACTCGCTCGTAAATCTAAACTTTAATTAATCCTAGGGTTAAGATTTAGAACTTGTACTCTGACTCTTCTCTCTCTCAGACTCTATTCTTTCTATATATCTCTTTCTCACTGGAATGAAATGGAATATAAATACATGTAACCCTTTAGCATTTATCTCACTATGACTTGTCTCAACTATTTTCTCTCGCTTTAGAAACTATGGTTTAACTTTGAGCAAACAGACGTATGAGTGTAATATACGGCATCATCTTGTAATATAACATGCTTTTTTATTATTAGAAAGAAATTTAACAAAGAAATTGAACAAGTACTAAATACCTGTCTGTCTACAGTCTACTTCAAACTAAGAATAAGAGCAACAACAACATAACACGGAAAAAAATATATAATCTAATTCCAAGGGGTTTAATAGGACTCCTAAAGGCTCAAAGTATATCACATGCCATGCCATCAGAGTCAATTCATTACTAGAAACAAATCGAAAATAAAAGGGCTCTCTTTTACTATACAACTACTTACTACTACTAAAGAGAAACAAGTGAAACACACGTCTCTCTGAAAGCTCGTTTCCAACTAAAATTACAACAACATGTGAGATGAAGTGTATAAAATACAAAAGACAGAAGGCTTTTTTAAAGTTGTATATAAGAGTCTTCTTGAGCTTTATATTTATAATACATATATATAAAAAGTGAGTCTCAGGATGAGAATGACAGGCGTTTAATGTAAACGCACTTGGAGATGAATTATGGCTTTGTAGGGGTCACTCTGGAGAGTTTGACCTTAAATTTGACCTCACCCTGCCTTTGCTTGGCATCGTGGTGCTTGCGTTACGTTACTCCATGGAGAGAAGAGAGATTCCAATATCTATCTGTTCCAACAACATCAAGAATTACACAAGAATATATGTATGTACTTTCTTTATCTTATTTCTATATAAAAGCATTACACAATAGAGAAATCGAGATGAACAACAGTTCTCTTTTTCTAAGAAACTTTTTTTTTCGTTGTCGTCTTTCTTCATATATGTATTTTTATTTAAGACTCACACTTTATAGATTTATATTTGTCCTATTAACAATACAATGATATACGATAGGGAAGAGCCTTAGCTCATTTGATTATAAATGTAGCGATGATATCGTCACATCACATCTTGTATCATAAAGAGCTTATATAAAATGTAATATGCCGTAAGCACAACACTGTAGACAGATTTAGTGATATGATAGTGATACAATAAAGTATCGATTGTTACTTTACAAAACTCTTTTCCTTGCCTTCTCCTCTTCTTCTCAGTATAATAATGTACCGTATTGTATTGTACTTTTTTAAGTTGAGTAAGCATAGCAGCGTGCTGTTAAGGGTTGAAGTTGAAGAAATGTAACCCTTAAACTTGTACCCTCTGAAACTTTGACATATCCTTCAAATCTTTCTCCTATAGTATTGTGTTCTGTTCTCTTTTTCCAGTATACAACAACAAGGTGCAAGATCAAGTTTTAAATTTCCTCTCACATGCCTTTAACTATATACAATATATTTTTTGTGAGTACAAGTCAGCAACCAGCAGAACTCGTAATAATATAAAATGTATTTATCATAATACATGAAGCAAGTTGGTGATGGTGCATGCTTCTTTCGTTTAACACTGCATTATTGTCTCACCTGCAATTTGTACACTTCCGCTACCAACTACCAAAAAACTATACAAGTTTTGAAGCAGTCGTCTGACTTTTGGCCCTCCAGATGAATTTTAAACAGCAAAAGTAAAGTAGCCGAGTTAAAGAAATTATATTGTGAGCAAGCGGACAGGTTTCATTTAACATTTTCTTCTCAGTCTTGGCTTCCTTAAACTTTGCTTCAGATGGATAGATTGACGAGTTAAAAAGAAAAAAAAAGAAATGAAACAATAGACGGAAAACAGTGAAGGGGATTAATATAGAAAAAAGAAATCTTGACTTGAGACTGTCTATACATTTATAAGATGTAGTAGACACATGTCAAAATTCCAAAAGAGAATTTAACATAATGTACATATGTATAGATACATACAACGTACGTTCCTCGTCTATTATTTTACAAAACTAAAAAAAAGTATTGGGTTACTCTCTCTCTCATGTACAAAAGAAACAAATATTGTAGCTTAACACGTACACCTTAAGGAGAAATTGGATCCATCAACTTATTTCAGTTTATACATTGCATATGTATAGCTTAGTTGAATTTTTATGAACATGACAAATCAGCTACTAATACTTGCCTTGGTACATAGTCCACGGGAAAAGTTGAAAAAAGGAAGCTAGTAGTTGTTAGTAGTTTGCTTGTTATTTGTCCTAGTGAGTAGTATAGTGACAGTAGATCATCAACTCTGCATACCTGAGTTAAGAAAAAAGAGAAGGACACATCACAAAGATGACGAATTGACATTGTTTTTTGTATTGTACAAAAGAAGTAAGTAGGGAACGCGCCGAGCAAAAGTTTCTTACTAACAAGTTGACAACTTTTGATGAATAATGAATTCGGTAGTTGAAGTCTTATATATATACGACGTTCTATTGTTGCCTTTTTTACCTTCTGCCTTGTTAAGTTGATATGCTCAAAAACAAAAACCTTTTCTTTTGATTGGAATTACAGATAAGGTCGTCGTCTGATTCAAAAGCTGCAAGTCAAAAGGGCTTGCTTAACGTTTATAAGATGTATAATCTAACTTTAGTCTTAGAAGAGAGAGTCTTGTGACATTGCTATTGCCTCATATTTATATATATGTATATATATATATAGTCGCTACTTATTTTTTTATTATGAAGCAAATCTTATACTTAGTTACATCCTACTATTACAAACAGATATATATAAAGCTACTACTGTTGCTGACGAGAGCGAGCAGTTGTCCCTCTTTTGTTTTACGCCGTGACGATGATGACGAAGCAGATATCTAAGCTTGTATCTCTTGATAATAATAATATGTCCAAAGTTTAAGGAAAAGGCAGCAAGCAGGTAGGTAGATATAAAAGTAGGCAAATACAAAGAGTATCTATATATATAATAGTTTGAAAATAAAAAGTTTACAATCACAATCGGTGATCAGTTATGCAGCAGTTTCAATCTGATAATCAAAGTATGAGATTTCAGTATATCTAAAAGCTATATCAAAACTACTTTATACAGACACGGACGTAGATCAATTACTCATGTAGTTACAAGCTAAGCTTAAGAATCTATAAGAAGGCTTTTAGATAGCAATACAAGTTTAGATGCTATAGGGGTAAGTTGAGATTGTCGTCAACTCAAACTGTCTAAACAACTTCCTTCCGAAGCTTTTTCCTTCTCTTAACAAAACTTACAAGATACCATTTCCGCTCAATTTCCTGGCAATTCTAAAGTGATTGATTCATATAATACTCAGGAAAAGAGAGTCCCTAAAATGGTTCTAACGATACATTGACAAAATTGACAGCATAAATATTGTGCAAGAGTCTTGCTCTTCACCTGCTCTCATACTTTACTAATATACGACCAATTTCCACCTTTTTCGACGACGGAACAAATACAAAAGTCATAAATGTGTATCTCACAGAGTGAAATAAATGAGTCTCTTTAAAAACGACTCAAACTCACGAAAACACTTAAAATTTCTTATATTACATCATGAGAGATGAGAAAGAGAGAGAGAAGAGTCATGAGACAAATAATGTATATAATATATCTTATAGTGCTATATGTTACATATTCAGACAATTTTTATGTGGCACATTGGAGTCATAAGACAACAAGAAAATACAGCCGTGAACCAGAAAATACACTCATTAAAAAGTAAGAGAAACAATTTAGTCAAGCCATTTGTGTAGCTCTCTTATAATAATAATAATACTTATGTATATGTACACATATACCTTGAGTTTAGTAAAGTTTTCAAGAGAGATCTTAAGAAGAAATAAGTCGTCAAGAGTAGTTAGCTCTTATTCCTCTTAATGTCTTCTCACGTCACTCAAAACCATGTACATACAATGTTACAAAATACAATACAAAATCATATCTTTACTCAGGTATACGAGAGAGATGAGATGATGATGATGTGTAGTTATGATACAGAAATGAGACAACTGAAGAGAGTTTTAATAGTTTTAAAGGTAAAAATCCAGAGGTATAGATAATACTTCTTTAAATGTATCTTCACTCAACTAATTACTACAGTAAAAAGACCAGAGAGTACAATAATATTCTTTTTTAAACTAAACTACCTGTCTGCCTTTTGTTTAAGATTGAACCTTGTGGAAGATGAGAAAAATTATGAATGGATTGCAATCCCAGAGTTTGAAAAATTCTAACTCCGTTCATTTCCTATTATTGCATTCAAGTACAAAATCAATTCCGAGATAGTTGAAAGGAAAAAAAATTGTAGAAGCTTGCTATTAATTTATTTAAAATAGCTATGTTGAATTTCAACCAATTTTCAGCTTAATATTATAGATCATCTTTTATTTTTACCTTGCAAATTCTTCAACATGAGAATATTTAACACCCCTTGCTTAAAATTATAGCATTTTGCTCAAAATTTGTAAAAGTCAGATAGTTTATCAATTTTTAACCATGCATTGTATAAACATAAATAAAATAAAAACCCTCACTCTGATATACTCATAATTGACAAAATAAAACAACATTTTTTCACAACTCTTTTCACTCTCACAGTAGCAATCAGTCTCTGTCACTCAATCTGGCAATATAAGAAAGCATTATAAAGCAGTATTCGTCTCGTAAAAGATGATATGACACTATCATTTACCTTTATGACATTTACATTATATACATTGCAACGACAAACTACATATTAAAAATACTAGTAGACATCATGACATGAAGAAATGTGAAATAGCTTATAATGCCAAACCCATGTAAAATTGTAAAGTAAAAAAGTATTGTTGACTTTTGAGCACACGAACAAAATATAATATGGACAAATAACTCACTTGTCTTGTTGTGCTGTCAAAAAGATGATTTCACATCGATATAGTAATCACTTACTAAAGAAAATGCAATGCAAGGTGCGTATGTATGCAAGAGTTAGTGTAGCTATTAATTTTGCATGTAAAGCATATACACACAATAATAATGAAATGACTCTAACAATTGCTATTACTTAGTTCTACAATTACTAACATTATACTGCTACTTCTACTAACTACTAATCTAGCAATTTGGCACAAGTCCATATAGCAGACTTCTCTACTATATATTATAAGTCTTGCTACGTACCATCACTCTGAATGAACTTTCTATATAATACTTTAAAATATACACAAGGTTATATTATACTCTCTTAAATTTTCATCTCAACTCACAATGAACCTAAAGTGGAAAAGTATTTATTTCAAAATGCATCAGATTCCACATGAGAGCAAGAGAGATGACAGAAGAAATAAATTGAATAACAATAAATCCTCTGGTAAACAACAGGAAATCGCCAATCCTCCATCTCTTAACATACCATAGAGAACGTCTAGAAACACATATCGCATCATCACAAAAATGGTTATTACTATTTTTCATTACCAATTCCATTTTCATCATTCCATTTCTTCACATCTACAACTCCAATCTACTAAAAAAGAGAAAAAGGTTTTAAATTCTTTTTTTTCTTTCTCACTCTCTGTCTACTTGAGTCTTACGATTAAAAAGATGAGAATACAATCAAATAATTCACTCAAAAATGCCTAAATCCTCCTTTTTGCTTGTACTAAATAGTCTCACAAACTAACCTAAGGGCTCAAGCTTATAAGACACAGAGTGACTTTCTAGACTTGGAGTATATTTATCGAATCGACAAAGTACAAAGTGGGAAGGATTTACAATGTAACTACAAATCCATGTTGTCTCTCTGAGAGTTCATGTATATTTGCACCACCCGTGAATAAAAAGGTATATCAAACAGTCAGCCAACTAGCAAGTCAAGTCAACTAAAAAAGTCAAAGACGAAGATGAAGAGAGAGAGAGAGAGATAGATCTCATATAAGAAAATAAAAAGATAGAGTAAAAACTCTTCTTCAATATGACCTGACCTTTTCTTAGTTTTTCTCCTGTTTCTCTTCATTCCCACATGCTGCGAATGCTTCATCTACGTACGGAAATCCAATTTCATTTTTGGATTATTTATCTCTTTCTTGTTTCTTTTTTGGCCCAAAGTGAACAACACTTTTCTTCTATCTCTCTTCTTCTTCTGCTAATCTTTCTACTTCTCTGTAGGTTACGAGAAAAATGATGGACTAAAAGAGTTGAATTGGTTAAATATATTTGATCTTTCACATCATCATATCGTCTGTGAAGAGATTTGAGATTTTTCATCTTTTTCATAAGAAATTAAATAAATAGTTGTTGAACATTGTCTGCTCTCTAAAACTAATCTAATGTTGTCGTCATCTTTCTCTCTCTCTTATCGTGTAATTCAATGCCAGAGAGTTAACAGTATTAAATCTTGTGCTCAACTCTTTTTGTGTGCCCTTATGACATGACATGCTCAACAAGCAACAAAACACAATAATAAATGAAATGAATAAAATATATTAGTTTAAGAGCAGGCAAGGAAGAGAGAAAAAAATTACATGTAATTTACACACATAATACTTTATTACACTTCTATATCATAGATCAGCAGAGTATATAATATAACTTATTATAGTGTGAAGAAGAAGAGAAAAAAAATACTTTATGTATTGCCTTACAGTCTTTAAGCTCTTTTCATTTAAGAAAAAGAGATAGAGACAAAAAGACGTCCACAAAAAAAAACATTTAACCTGCGGTCACTCTTGAGTCAGTCAACAACTAGTATTTAACTAACAGAGTGTATTATAATGAATTGTCTCTTGTGCCTGTAAGGTTACTACTGAAAAACTGAATGAAAACTTTGTAGCTGGTATATCATTCATTGTTGCATCTTTCACTCTGTTGTTTGCTGTTGTTGTTTTTTTACTACAAAAGAGATTAAATAGAATTAGTCATGTTTTAAGAAGCTGGATGTGCTTTAGAGTATAGGATTACTGTCCGTAAGTAATTATGAATGAAATGTGTATATACTCTCTGTTCAACTCCATTAGGTAACTCAAAAAAACTTCCGGTTGTCGTTGATATATTTTAACTTTAAAGTGTTCAAGATTCCAGAGACAAAATCTTAACACTTTGGAAAATTGTCTCAAAAGTCAAACCACATTATTCTAATTATGCATTTCCTAAACTAATATTCTTCTTCTCTAGATACCTCTTTCAAAGTAATAACAATTAGTCTGGGACATATCCATGTTAGAAAATTTTTCTTGTGTCGTCATCACCATCATTATTATTATCATCTCAGTCAGTCATCATATGATGATGATTGTTGCAAAGCAAGCAAGACAAGACAGTAAAGTACTAAAAAACTAACAATAAAGATTTGGCTCACTGCTTTTTTTCTATCTCTTCATAGTTATTGTAGTAAAAAGAAGTGATAGAAGCTATTTAGCATTGCCTATGTGTTTTCTCTGAAACTCGTCTCTCTAATGGTAATTACTCACGCACAACACACATTCACACGAAATATTCATTCACAAAAATATTTATCTCTACTCTTATTTGTTGAAGCTAGTACTGCACCACCAACAACAACATAAGTCCATCATTTTTGTATATCTCTTTTTTTATTTGTTACCTAGTACTTAGCAAGTTTGAAACGAGCAAGAGCAATAATATATATAGGTACAATGTACCAAAAACAGAGTCAAGTCAACTGTATTATTAGCATTATTACGATTATTACTATTACAATTGCTTTTGCCTATCATTTCTATCTCACTGTCATGTCATCACTATGTTCATATAGTATACATTGTAAGCAACCCCTTTCGAAATAACAATGAGTGAGAGAGAGAGATATCCTTTTTCTAGTGTCATTTCTCCGACTAATAAACATAATATTAGTATAATGTAATGTGAAAAAACACAATACAGACACAAGAGACAAAATATGTTCATAAAAAACTCATTAATCATATCCAGCTAGTAGTGTAGAAAGATATATAAAGATATATTTACTAGTACATATAAGTCAACTGCACATTGCATTACTTACATTTATATACACAAGCTAACAACGACTCTTTGGGTTCAATGGAGCCATTTTAAGTGTAGCTGCTAAGGATGATTTCGTCAAGATTGTAATTAGAAGAGCGCTAATCGTACTCACACATGCTATTTACTACGTGAACATTTCATGCATATGTGCATATGTAAAGAGAAGTGGAATATTATATTTTAAAAATTGATTTTGTCTTCATTGCACAAAGAATGAGTACAAGTAGTTATTACGTAATTGAAATGCCGTTAGTATTTGTTTCAGACAATTGAGAGAATTTTAGATAAAATAAAGTTGTCAAGTATGGCAAATTCCTTTAAAGCTAAAAATAACATGATGGCAATGAGACTAATATTAATTTTTGCAGTGTTTTGTTGTTAATTGGCTACACTTAGAATTGAGAAACTAAAATGCCATTCGTTGTCATTCTTCAGATGCAGTTGAATTTTTTGAAGAAATAAAAGATTGTATTGGATACTCTCGCATGATTATCTATATATATATTTAGTAAAGGTTTTTCTATAGATTGGCAAATTGTTTATATCAAAAATCAAATTGAATTCAGCACTTTTCTGACATGACATAGCTCATTCATTCATTTTCATAGGTCATGTCATACTGTAGTCAAGAACCCCTACCGTTCTTTAGTGGACACACATCATCCAAAAAAACAATTCATTCCTCCCTTTTTTCTCTCTATATGCACTTCTAGTTATCTTGTCATGTACGAAATAAAAGTAATAGTTAATTCTTCTCAATATTTCATTTATAACCACATTAATTTATAATTTTTACTTGTGGCTCTGACTCTTTGACCATGGCCCATAAGACATATAAACAGCGTTCTACATATATATATATAATTTCTCTCACAAGAGATGAAGAGAGGTGATGGCAATAATAAGTACAATGTACTGCAACAACATTGGATTGGAACGCTGAGAGAGTAAATTTATAAGAGTTGTAACTTTGTAAAAATGTAACTAACTAATACAATGTACGTGTAATAGTACTACACAAGTTAAAAATCTATGTAATGTTTATCTGTAATTTGTTATATTGTATTTTAAACTTGTCCAACTGGTTTTTTTTCTTCTTCTTCTCTTTCTCTCTCTCTTTTTCTTGACTTCTCAGTGTCTTGATGATATTTCAAGATTCTCAGTGTCCAAACCCTTTTTTCACTCTACGATAGTGTACAACAAAAGTCATTTCTCTCTTTCTAAATAAGTAATGTACCATTAAATCTATACAACAAATGGCAAACTTCTAACTTTATATTATATGAGTTGATTATGAACAAGCTTAAGGAGTTTCCAAGATTAAGAATCTCATAATATGAAAAAGAATTATAAAAGGTAAAGGGCAAAAGACAATTGAACACCCTACCTTCAAAAAAAAAGTTGCTAACATTCTTTACTTCTCTTGCTTTCCTTCCGAATTCCAAAATTGAAACGACTCATGACTCAAAATGTTTTTATTTAGTCTACCTGAGTAAAGGTAAAGGTAAGCATGAAAGTTTACAATTCTCCTTGCTACTCAAGGATCTAAAAAAACAATCTAGATCAATATATAAATTTTCAATAGTAGTCGACTCACTAAGAAAATTTTTAATTCACCGAAAAACATCTTTGTCACGTTATAGCATTGCAACATGAATCATTATATTCGCCTTGTAAATGTTGTTGCTCTGCTTAGACAATTGAACGTTGTTAAGAAATTTTCAACAAAAGTGACAAGACAGAAGAGAAAAAGGATAAAAGAATTAGAGACGAAAATTGTAACGCATACAACCTGACTTAGTCAGTTCTCTCTCTTGTTGAGCATAAAGGGTACCTAATTAAAGTGTAACAATATGGAATAATATGAGGATTCTGTGAGAGAGTTCATGTGTATACATAATTCATAGAGGAAATAGCATTAGATACTTACTTTGTATTTTGTACTTTACTTCTCTCTCTCTTTGAGATTCTATGTAAAATGTAACAAGGCTTGTTGTTGTAGATATATAATAGCAAAACACTATAACACTTGCTCTGCTCTTGTGCATAGAGATTACTGTTGTAGGTATTTTCTGACGCACATCGTCATCATCACAACTTTGTTTTGTCGAAAGAAAAAAAACTAACTCAAATTCAAATGCTAATAATATCTACATCTACTTATATGTAGCTCTGCATACAGCATAACATAACACAAGAGAGCTCATAAAAAAGTACTATATGAGACTATTTTTACAAAAGCTTTTTTTACCTTTCTATACTTACAACTTGACTACCTGACAGTGACACGTAGCAATGTATATAGTACTAAAAAGAGTGTTCTGCTACAAATTGACAATTACTATAGACATTTTTAGACTGCATAGTCAAAGTCATGCTTTAGTTGCTTTATGTGTGTAAAGTGTTATTTTACTTTTTGCCTTTTGAGTCTATGAGATTTTAGTTGTAGCTTTTTAGCCAGTATCAATATATAAAGAGAGAGATCTTTCTCCACTTTACTTGTTCCGGACAAATACATTAGAAAAAGGGTTGAAATGTTGACATTTTCTGCATTTGATTTCTTTTATTTCAAATATCACTTTATTTATCTTTGACCTTTTTTTTGAGAAAGTACTTGAAAGAAGAGCTCAAAGTGCATTTCCAAGTTTACAATTTCTATGCTCAAAGTTAATATGTGGACGATTCTTTAAAACTTTGCACATCGCCCCGACTTGGACTTCTCATTCAGCATCTTCTTCAACTCTTGAACAATTTATTAAAATACTGATATCAAAAGAATATGAAAATGTGTAAAGATCTCTTTCAATCTGAAAGAAAAATTTAAATTCATCTCATTACTTCAATTTACTCAGCAAGGCCAAAGGACTAATTGGTATCCTACTAATTTTCTGCAAACCGGCATCCATCCATCAATCTTTCTCTCTTAGAAGTTTTCACACCACCTTCACACAAAATAGTTTTATACGCAACGATAAAAAACTGGAGATAGGAATTTCACTTTATCATCATGTAATAATATACAACAACCAGTCTTGAGCAAGCAAAAGAGTTTTCAAGTCGTCCAGACAAAGTTAATATCTATGTACTTATATTACCACCAAAAACCAGACCAGAAGCCAAAGAGCTAGGCCAGTTAAAAGGCAAAAGCCACCCAAGTAATTAAGGCTAGAAAATCTGAGAGTAGATGAAAATCTTAGAGTTTTACATTTAATCGAATTCCCTATAAACTCTTTCTTCATATAATAATCACACTCTTGATAGAATTTTTTTCTTTAACACTATCTTCCAGCTAAGAAGAAGAAGAAGAAGCAAAACGTTTAAACGAATATAAAAAAATTCTTCAAGTACAAAAACTATTTAGCATACAGGCAATCTGTACAGGAGTAATAAGTGATGGAGTAAAAATTTTCACTCACTCACACATTTTACATATATTCTCTCATTCTATTATACTGCCCAATTCAAAATTACTCTTTGCTTCTTTACTACCCCTCTAACCATTTAACAAGGTATATAAAATAGAGAGAATCTGCGTACATAACATGCCATAATTCTTCAGTCCAGTAGTCAAACTTCTTATTGTCCATTCAAAGAGAGAGAGAAGATGTGAAGGGAGCAAATAACATAACACAACAACAACATTCACATCAGCAAGAAAAAGGCAACTCTCTCATCTCTTGACCAAAGCCACACCAACAGCAGAACATTCCAGCTCAAAACCAGTAGCACATTTCAATCTAGTATCATAAAGACCGATCTAAAATGTGGTCATCGTCTCTCTCTCTCTATTCATACAAATACATATAAGTACATAGATTTAACTACTATATACTACCACAATATTAAACTATTCATCTAACCAATCTATTATATATTCTTCTCCTTCTTCTACAACAACAACAAGTGCTACTGATCCTGATATGAAAATCTCCATTCAAGTTTCAAAGAAGTAGATAACGAAGCCAAAAAGTTACTTTACGTAGCAAGGTAGCCACATTAGATATTTGTACACAGTAGCCGTTTATTCGTTCTCTCATTGTATATTTTTTACTTCCATATAAAGGCAATGAGTCTATACTCCTTATTATGATACTATATGTTGTAATCTTTTTTGAAGTAAGAATGAATTTGATTTTTTTTCACCAACTTTTATCATCATCAACTATACTATACTATACTATACTATATACGCAAAGCACTATTAACTAGCAAAACAAAAATTCAAAACTAGATAGTCGAACGTTCGATGCTCATATATGTACATGAGAGAGTGTGTAGAAGAAAACTATTATATATTCAAGTGAGAAGAAGAGAAGACAAGACACCTTTGGATGCATAATCGATTATTAAAATCTCAGCTTTTTTCACCCTTCTCCGTCGTCTTCTTCTGTTTCTTTAGCTTATCATCATCATAGGTCAATTACCTAATACACATATATCATCATAGGCAGCAGGGAAGCTTCAGAGATGAGGATCTCTCTTAAAGAATAAAAAAGGAGGAGGAGATGTAAAGCAAAAGAGAAATAATAGCAATGCAAAGCACATGTGAGAGAGAGAATCTTTAAGCAAAAAAGCAGATCATTCTGTACATGTTGTAGTAGTAGTAAAAAAGAAATGTAGTAATACATAAACAGCAACAATGGTTTGTACTTATTAGCCTTAGACGATAGATTGTACAGTAGAAAACAACACATAATGATTGGTTAGTTGCATAAAAGTCTCTTGCATAACATTCTAATCTTACCAACAGATCTTTTACATATTATCTCGATATACTCTTAAAAGATGCTGCTACTGCTTTACTATATACTATTGTATATAGACAAGATATTATATATACAAAACTTGACGGCTTGTGCTTGTGTATTGTTGTAAGTACATAACTTTTTTGACTATGTAGGAACGAAGGCCTCTCTCTCTCGTCTTCTCCTTTTTCTTCACACACAACAATATAAATTGAAGTCAAGCAAGAGGTCCGAGAGAGATAAATAGGATAGCAAGTGAAAAGAGTAGTAGAGCTGGCACTTTGAAAAGGAATCCTCATCAATAACTTGCTTTTTGCTTAGTAGCTTTTTCTTATACTTCTCCTTCTCCTTGCCTATAAGAGATTTCTACTTTGCTGAAGTGGGCGTATCAAATTACTCTTGAGCACCAAAAATCTTTCCAAGTAGCTCCTTGAATTAACAACCTTCTTTTGGTATTCACATTATTATAATATGTATATAGATTTCTCATTCTTGAGCCACTCTCACAAGTCAGTGAAGTAGCTACCACATTTTCTGATTTATCACAATCTATATCTTTGATACAACGAGAGAGAGATTTTTCTTCTCTTATGTTGCTCTAAGTACTTTCACCCGATTAAACCCTTCTTTAATTATCGATTAGAGCTGACCAGCCCTCTTCTCATTTCTTTTAATTTTTTCTTCACTCTTTTAAAAAAATTACTAAATATTTTCTTCATCTACATTTTTTCTATATCTCCAGAAAAGGAAGACTCGTGGTTAGCACTTCTATTAGTATGCTGGGTGTTAAAGTTCATATCATTGCTTACAATCATGATGAAATTGTTTCGACAAAATTCTTTTGGTATCTTTTGAATGAGATTCTTTTCTTCATGCATTGTGTTTTGTGAGATGGTTCCTCCTTTTTCGTTCAGCTATTAGTATTAGCTAAAAATTTTTTTAGGGTGTTGGAAGGAAAAAGAAAAATCATCTTATGTATTGTGTATCATGAGCCATGAAGCTCTACTACTACTACGACGTTTTCTTCATTTCATTCTCAATCTTCTTATATTCAACTTTTAGCCAAGAAGAAGAAGAACTATATACTACAATAAAGGAATATATATATTTCTTAAGTACTTCCAGCTACCTGGACTAGAAGTTGGTCGTATGGCAGTAGAGATTATGCAAATATCGTTAAGAGAAGAAATCTCGAGACGAGGAAGAAGAAGAAGAGTGAACAACTAAGAAGCGAAATATACATTCGGGTACAAAAGGCTCTTTAAAAAGTAAAGTAAATGGATAGAGAAGAAGAAGACGAGCTGATGTTGATGGTGATGGCTTTCTCATCTCATCTTCTTATGGCAAGTGAGAAAAAATACGTTAATGCCATCACCACCACTATACTTCTTTTTACTTCTCGTCACTTTACTTTTTGGTAAAAGGTATATATACATACAACAAGAAGAGAGAAGAGCTTTAGAAAAAGAATATATATATACCATTAGAATCTTTACTCTGAAAAACTCTTTGATAGAAAAGTGTAATATACATGTACAATTTTGTACACTATTGTATAATGCATTATATGTTGTTAAGCTATACATAGAAAGAGAGTCGTAACAGTAACAATATAGAAACCAGAAAACGTCTCTACTCTTACAGAGTACTTTTACTAATGCCCGGGAATGCATTTGGAAATCTCTTTGCAGGTAGTTCATTTGCAATGGTAATTTCATCTTATGAATATTCACATTGAACATAGTAGAATAGTATAGTAGCTAAAAAGAGTGAGAGGAAGAGAAGAGATCTTTTCAACTGAAAATCCGAATTGGGGATGATATGGATACACATGATGGTATAGAAAGTATGTAGAGACACTAATATATAATGAATCACAAGAGTATAAGTAAAGTTTTGAGTAGGTGATAGTATAACGGCATTAGTATTAAACTAAGTGTAAAGTGTAATAGTATTAGAAAAGCTTTCATCAGTAGTTTTTTTCTAAAACAAACGTGGAAAAGTACAGTAGAAATAATAATAAGGTACTTTTAGATTTAAATTTTTAGCTGTGAAAAGAATATTATATATATAAATAGTATATAATTTATTAATTTAGAAGCTGACTGAATTCTCTACATAGTTTTTGTCAATTTTTTCAGTGCAATAGTCTACGACAATATAAAAATTTTTTTAGATGATGCCATCAGACAGACATATGGCAAAATAGTTTTTAAAACCGAGAAATTACACGCTCAGATTAGTACAATAATATTTGGACAAGTTTCGTCTCTCTGGGAAAGTTGGCATATGTTTTCTTCAATTTCTGCATACAAGAGACTGAAAGGCATAAAAAGTTCAACCCTTTCGCACTTTGCCCCATGTTCACCTTTTCGTCATATTACATCTACTACTCTTCTCTACTTCTGCAGAAACAAATGTACCACACACAGAGTTTGAAATAACATCATCTCTACCAAAAAATCTATTTTATTCATTTTATGAAGGCAATGTCAACCAATATAAAATAATAACAGACATCACAGTACGATACAAGGAATAGGTCACACCTTGCAGTTTTCAATGTAGCCATATACATAAAATCTAACAACAACAACATCAAGCAGTATATATATACCTCTCTGCTACTGAACTATCTTTTCTCGGCATATCGACGACAAATACTAAACTTTCAATTCAATGTGTAGTACAATGCATCAGTTTGAACTCAAAGTCATCATATGTATCAAAAAGAGAGGACAAGTGAAACGAGTATTGTCAGTATTGTGACACAAAATACAACAGAACAGTAGCACCATACTACAGTTTACTAAACGTCGTTTTTATACCATCCCATGTCTCTCTAAATCTCTCTCTTCTATATGAAGTTTATTAGAAGAGAGAGAGAACCTTCTGCTGTGCACCCAACCCAAAAATCTGAATTGCAAATGTTGTTCCAGATGTTGTCGTCCCATTGTTGTGCCGCTGTCCATTGTTAGCTCTTGTTGTACCGGACGCGTGGTATATGTTGCTGTACTCTCTCTCTCTTGTTAGGATATTTCACTATACTATTTGAATGTAATAACTAAAACTGGAAGCATTTTCTATATATTTCTAAAGCCGTTTACTCACTTGGTTAAGTTCAACCACCATGCAATATACATTTTGTAATATGAGAGAGAGAGAGAGATGAATTGACTATAAGGATACACAGCAAACAGGTGCTTAGTCGAATTCCTAATTAGCCTTGTTCTCTCTTTCTACTACTCTCGGAGGAAACTCTCATTCTCCCTTTATATATTCGACCTGTCATGTCGCTTTTCATAAACTAAAGTGGTTTATTATTGCATACAATAACAATACAACACCAAATCGACACCAGCCAACCACCTTTCAACCTTTTTTGTATTTACAGTGCAGAGTTCTCTCCCTCTCTTCTCTTTCTAACAATAATAAAATACTTCCAATGTCAAAACACGAGTTAAAAACTCTAAAATATTTATTCATATTTCTGTTTCACCCTTTAGCATTATATGGTCACAAGTTGCCCCAGTCTTCTGTAGTTTTGACTTTTCTATATAAATGTCTATCTATATGCTGCAGATGTGTAGAAAGTATATAACTATATAGGGTTTATAAAAGAATGAGAAGAATATCTATTATGTGGTTGAAATTATAAGGAAATGAAAATGACTCTTGGTGCACAACTTGTGTGTCTTATGGTTTCTGTCTGTCTGCTTCTTTTTGCCCTCTATTTCTCAAGTACTATTAGGCTATTACCTTTTTCATTCTTTTATTTCTTATCGTCATCATCCTCACTTGGTTTGGTCCAACATAGAAAAATAGACAATTCACCTAAAAGCCAAAAGCATTTGCTACACTACCACATTCTTCTCTCTACTTCCATATAAAGAGAGTCGAGTCAAGAGTATATATAAGAAGAAGGCAAAAGATAGCAATTGTAGGATGTAAAAAGATGTACTAAAAAGAAGAATCGCAATAAGGAAAAAAGTCTATAGACTCTTCTAGTAGACTCTTTTTGGTAAAAGTGTATATACTTACATTCCGTCTCTCTCTCTCTATGGCAAGCACATAATATAACTAGAGAATGGTGGTAATGGTATTATACTATTCAATGGGGTAAAATCTCCAATTCAATTGGGCAAGATGAAGAAGATGAAGAGAAGAATCTCGAAGCGTTTTTTTCTACTTCTTTTATATATCTTTTTACAAGACGAGAGAGCCATATACCATATACCACTAAAGCAATACTACAAATGTACTTTTTTGAGCTGCTGCTGTTACCCATTGCGAGTCAAGCAGAAAACTAATGCAATTCAGAAAAGTAGTGAGAGAGAGAGAGAGGTAGAGAAGAAACTCCTAGTTGCTGTTAGAGAAGTTGAAATAAGAAGAAGAAGAGTAAAGAGAGGATACTTTGATGACATGTGTGTGTATTATATGTATGTATGTGTGCTTATTGTAAAGTATAATGTGCTCTTTCCTTTGCCGTCTTTATACTTTTTCGAAGAACTAGAAGAGAATCTAGCAAAAAAGACGACGACGAAATCTTTCTGATTTCCATCTGGATCCTAGCGATCTTCTGTATATAAATGTATATACTATATATATTTCTATATTTGAGTAGAGCTAAGGTATTACAGGATGTTCTCTCTTTTTTAGCCATCATCTCATTTATTCTTCGTCTTGAGCAAGTTTTTTTAGAAGATTCCTTAGAAGATATCAACTCTTGTGTGATATAAAGGGATGACTTTACCTTCAAAAGAAGATATCCAATGCATTTCTAATGTTTTGCTAGTTTCTATGTACTCCTAAGCTAACTGGAGACTTCAGAAAAAAGTTAATGTTGTATAGATATTATACCCGTTTCCTCTCTATAACACCAGCCAATGAGATGATGTATCGAGTCGAATCACTCAAAAAACAGAACAAGACAAACTACTGTGAGAGAAAAAAAGCAATCCAAAAAGCTAAAATATATTATCCTCCTGCAATTTTGTCAGAACATTTCAACAGCAACAAAATTTCCTAGTGGAAGTAAAGAGAAAACGGATGATGATTGAAAATGTATAGAGAAAGAAAGGGTTGTTGCGAAATAGTCTCTCTCTCTATCTATCTTTACTTTTATAAAGTAGCAAATGTATCTATAGTAGAAGAGAAGTGAATTACCATGAAAAAAGAACTGAAGGGTTCATACATGAACATGAGCTTCATTGGCTAGAGATGTAGTGGTCATTTCTGATGATGATTGAAGAGCCATTTCTCGGACGTTAGTGTGTGGTTGGCTGCTATGCTATCTATCTTTTTTCAACAACTACCGGAGAGAGAGAGAGTATCTCAACTCAAAGAAGAAAAAAGATGATGATATGGATGAAGATGAAGTATAGTAGTAGTTTTTTCTCTCTCTCTCTTGTTCTCTTTTTCCTTTTATCAGTAGAATGATAGCACATGCCATAGTAGAAAAACCAAGTTGTTAGTTTTCTCTTCTCTATTCTATATAATATGTACATTTCATCCAAAAAAGTGACCAGCAGTCTCATATAAAAGAGAATAGAGAAAAAAGAGGCGGACTAAAGTATACATGGCATACACTGTTATTATTTGGCAATCGACTCATGTGGAAATTCATGCTACATTTACGTTCCAAGACTAAATATCTGACAAAAGTACAGAGAGAGAGAGAGAAAGAAGAAATTTTCTAGGCAATGGGATGTGATGTGATGAGAGTAGTAGAGGGGAAATTGTAGACAGATTACTACAAGTCACAGGATACATTGCAATTCAATCTTCTAGTCATGACCATCATCGCATTGTCGACGAAAGAATGAAAAAAAAACAATTGAAAGATGAATTGTGTACATTAGGCTTATAAACATAGTTTCACATCACCCCATTTTTTCTAGTAGATGCAATAACTCATATTATAGCCAAAATAGTAAATCTCTCTTGCTCTCTCTCTCATCTCTTCTCTTTCGCTTCATATCATCATTGTTTCGACACGGTAGTCATCACCATTCTCATCGTCATCATTACGGAAGCTTTAGCTGCTTAGAAAAAAATAATAAAACCCTAGACTACTTATTTGGCTCGGCTTGACTTTTTCTCTGATATACTACAACTACAACTCATCCTCGTTGTCTAAAAAATAGAAAAAATGAAAGTACATTATATACAACAATACACATAGGCTAAGCCAACAACACTATATTAAACCAACTCAGGCAAAAGCCAAGTGAAGCCAACATTTTCTATGCCAGGAAGAGACGAAAAAAAAAACTAAAACCATATATCCCTTAAAAACTGTCGACAACCAACAACGACGACGACAAAGGAGCCAGAGTAAATATTTTAGATACTCTACTAAACTACTATCTATCTAGTACTGCTAAAAGAACAGTAGTAGACATCATAGAGTAATATGAAGAATAATGAGTGTGTCGAGTACTGTTTGGGACAGTTCACTTGTCCTCATATAATATTATATAGACTTTTTGGATCTAAAAGAGCATCTCTCTCTCTCTCTATATCTCTCTCTCACCCTATAATATATATATACTTATATACTTTTTCAACTGAACTCTCAAAACCTTAATGTGGCGTTAAAAAAATAGCGGAAGGTAGCAGCTAGGCATTTACATATTTAAGTCGTTTTAGCTACTACAATGCATTGTGCACCATATCCCTTTGTCGAAATCTCTCTCTCTCTCTTCATCGTCGTCCTTTTCTCTTTATATAGATATATATATATCTGTAGATGATATTTTCTATGTGCATAATATTTAGTTAGAGAGAGAGCTGCCTATGGGCTGTGACTTTTTGTTTTCAGCAGCAGTCATAATAATAATAATACAACTAAGTTTTTGTGATATAGAAAAGAATGGAAAAGTTTCAGAGCAGAGAGAGATATATAGACTGCTGATGATGACGATCGTAAGTAAATGATCATGGTTGAGTCGTGATGTTTGACTTGAGCCTTACTGTTATATATAGTGTGTAACTGTCCAAAAAAGTCACATTTTCATTGCGAGAGAAGAGAAGCTTGTCATATAATAGAATATAAAAGTATAGTTGACTGGTGCACTGCGAATTTTTACAAGATCCTCAAATGATATTATTTGAACTGCACAATTTTGACTGCTAGTTTTAGAAACTCAACATTATGTACAGATAAAAAGACAATGTTGTAGTAGAAAAATATAAAATGTATAGTTAGGCAAAAGTCAACTAGAAGGAAATGCAATGTACTATGTATAACTGGAGACAATAGTAGGAAAAGAGAATTTTCGTTGAATATTCATTAAGGAGGCGGGTAACATTCGGTCTAACCTAATGAACGTGCATTTCCAACGATCCGGAATGAAAGTTAAATGAACGGGTATTGAGAGAGAGATACAAAAATTTCCGACTCTGGAATTCACTAGATGAATGAAAAGATACATTTTTTTGCTTTTGGAAGATAAACTACATACAAAATATTATTTCACTTGTCAAGTGAAGGTATCTAGTAAAGAAAAAGAGAAAAATGTGTATCAGTTCTTTCCAAAAGACTAACTGACGATGATGAAAATCTTGAAATGAAAAGAAAACTCAATGAAGTGGATTTTAAGACTTTATCATTAGCATTAGAACAATGATTTGAAGAAGAAGGATAAAATTTTATTTCTCTTCTGATGGTAGCTAGAGAAGAAAAGTCTTTATAAATCCTTTTTCTTAAAGACATCTCTAAAACAATATGTACAGAGTATAGTCGTAGCGTAGTAGCTTTAGCAAAAGAGATGATGAAAGATGCTATTGAGAGAATTGAGTCTAAATTGATGATGAAGATGAAGAAGAAGAGTCTCTCATCTCTGAAGAAGATTGAAAAGTGTTCAGTGAAGCGCAGAGCTCGTTACATCTCTCACAGGAAAGATAATGATGTCGACAATGAGTGTTTACATTAGGATTTGACAAGTTGATGAAAAAATGGATTGAATACGGGAGAGAAACTGATGAGATGAGATGAAGACTAAAAAGCAATGTTTTTTCTCTGCTCTTGTATAATTATGAAATGAACAAAGAGAGACAATTTGAGCCATCAACAAAATACAGTGAGCACCACCTATGCCATGTAATATAAATTAATGCTGTATTTGAGAAACAAAGATTTTTTTGGTTCATGTATTTCATGAATTTATGATATCTTTTTATTAATTATATAATTTTTCAGAAAATTAATACATTTTTCTTAACTCCTATTGTCGCGATTTCCCCACCCACGTCGATGCATATCTTTATATTCATCTCTATCCATTTGTCTCAAACGATTAAACTCATCATCTTGTTCTTCCAATTTTTCTCTTTCTGCTGCTTCATCATCTTCAGTTTTTGGTGGTTGTTGTTGTTGTGAAGTTTCACTTGGTGGTGCCCAATCACCACGATCTCGTCTTTGTTGATAAAACTCATCAACAGAATATACAGGAAGTGAAGGATAACCTAAACCAAAGACTTGTTTTTGTACATCGCTTTTAGTTAAAATAAAAACTTGTCTAGATCCTAATGATTCTGGTGCTCCTGGAATTGGTTTAGGTGGTGGAGGACGAGAAACAGAAGAAGAATTAGAAGCTTGTTGTTGATTTGATGAATCTCCTTTAGCTCCTGCACCAAAATTAATTAATTGAAGTTCTAGTTCAATAGAAGCTAAATCATCTTCTGCAACTAATGCTGCTCTTTTCAAAATATGTAAATATAAATCACGAATAACTTCATCTTCTAATTCTTGTCCAGCATCTTGTAAATCACGTATAATTTGAATTTTAGATTCCAATTCTTTTTTCTCTTTCAATTTTTTAATTTTATCTTCTCTCGATACTCTTGGTGGTAACTTCATTTTAACATTTTCATTAGTAGTAGCTTCATTTTCTCCTTCTTCTTCAGTTGTTGATTTAAAAGAAACTGGAGGTATTATTGCATAGTCGGCAAGTCTTTGTAAAAAGTCTTGAATATAGACTTGTGCAATTTTACAACTTTCCAGACGTTCTTTATCTTTTGATATTTGCCATATTGTTCCAAGCATATAGGGAAGTAACATAAATTTTAATTCTAATGGATTTAAGTCATCCAGACTTTCATTTCGACTAAACATTCCAACAACTGATACACGACATGTACATTCTTCAAGAGATTTAATTAATTTTTCAATTGCAGCATCTTTTGTTTGTCCATCTTCATCTGAATCTTCTTCAACTAGTTTTTGAAACTTTTCGTAAATGCTATCAAATGTCTTTGATAATGTTTGATGACTATCTCCTCCTGTGCTGTTGTTGTCCATTTCTAAAAATTGATAAAAAATGTCAGGAAACAGAAAATAATTATTAGTTTCACAACACTTTTCACAAAAAATTATACAATGACAGTACTCAAAATATATGTCACACTGTAAAAGAATTAAAAAACTTACTAGTAAATCTCTACAATTGTACAAAAATATGTAATTATCCGTTCAAATTTTAATTACAGTTGATTAACAATTTTTCACGGAGTATGACGTTTTCCAGAATTTCCAGAAGATTTTAAATGTATTGACGTACCGCATAAAATCTCATTTTCCCCAATGAGCCATAACCTTGAGAAGCGTCGTCTCGGTTGAGAAATCAACATTTTTATGACAATAATTTGTTGTTTGTATTATTATGTGATAAGGTTGAAAAAGTGTTATGCATGCATATCTAATAAAGTAAATAAACCTGCTCTTCATTATCTCTCTTTCTGTACAACTTAATACGGTATTATAAAACATAAACAGGTGACTGACAGGATATTCTCACAGTCATATATAGTCAGTGTAACAATTTAAACTTCTCCAGAGAGTTAGTCATGAAATCATAAAGGTTTAAATTTATTGTTGCATGGCTGATCCTACATTTCAAACATTTTGTTGTGTTCGACAAAATGCAACTCATAATCAAATGGGATCTGATCTCATTCTTCAAATTCATTCTGGCCCTTACAATGTTATTTGTATCATTTCATCTTTAATAGGAATTTTAGGTTCAATTTATCAGGTATGATTTTTAGAAATCTTTATTTAACTTTACTATTAAATTGATATTGTTACGTAGATTCTACCAAGAGAATTGTCAACATCAAGGGCAATACGACAACATACTTATGCAAGAGGACGATATATAATTGTTTGTTTAGCTACTGCCGATCTTTTTGCAAGTTTAGCAATTTTAATTCGTTCTATTTCTTGGATTGTAAGCAACACTATTTTAAAGGATAATGCATATCCTTTGGACACATTATTTTGTGCAATTTCTTCAGTAAGTTGTTGAAATTAATCTTTAAAAAATATGTACTAAATCTTTATTTATTAACTTAGGGATGGATACAATATTTTTACTCTGCAACTTGTTTATGGACATTATGTTACGCAATAGATGTGTACCAAGTAATTAATGGACAACAGAGATTCATGTCCAAATTATATCATTTAGTATGTTGGAGTTTACCAGCTATTTTAACATTAGTTGGACTAACAAATTTATACTATCCTTCATTAAATTGTCATGATATGGGAACAAATTCATTCACTAAAATCTTACCCAATTACATTTTCACATATTTACCAATTTTAGTTGTAATGGTTGTCAATCCAATTTTGTATTTCAAAACTGTACAAAAGGTAAGAAGAGAGAAAAGATGAAAAGAAACAATTGAAGACATTGATAGTTAATTAACTCATGTCTTATTGTTGTGTATTATATACAGAGTGAAGAAATTGTTGTGTCAGCAGTATTCAGTCGTTTTACAGATAGTGAGCGTGAGAAATTGAGATCTATCAAACTAAAATTCTTTTTCATCAATTTCGTCTTTTTTATTTGTTGGCTACCAAATCTACTTAATGGATTTCTTCTTTGGACTTTATGGACAAATCTTCCAAGATTATTTTTATTAATTTTATGGTATTTTATGGCTGCATTAAATCCCTTACAAGCTTTTCTCAATGCTTTAGTATATAGACAAAAAGGTGAAAATGCATATTCTGTAAGATTCCCTTGGTCAAAACAAAGAGGAATTGCATGGAGTGAAATAGAAGGTGAAACTACCTCATTACTAATTAGACCTTTGGAAACATATAGTAGTACAATAACTTCAGATTCAGAGTTTGAAGAAGAGGGTAATGAGAATGACGATAGTAGAACTAATGATTATTCAATGGATAAATAGTATCAATATAAAATAGAAAAAAATGAAAGTAAAAAGATCTCACTGTATACATAACATGTTTTTATTGAATAAAATACTCTTCTTGTGTTACCGTAATATACAACAACAATGTCTACTTCCGTTTAATTAAAAGAAAAGAAACAATGATGATCATTGAATGATCTAATTCATAATATAATAGAAAAACGCTTTCACTTATACTTAACATTCACTCATGCATTTAAATTAATTGTAAATAACATTACTTTAGTATTAGATCAGTAGGGCAATGAAAATCTCTTTTGTCAAATTGAAACAAAAACGGACGTCGTGCAGAGAGTGCAGTTGACAAAGAATGTTGTCTTTTCCCTTGGAAAATTCTAGATAATGTAATACTACATTTCTTCATATCATGTTTTTACGTGAGGCTATGACTAGTTTTTGTTTGACTATTGTCCAATAAACATATTAGCAACAATTAGTTGTGTTATTTTCCAGCAAAAGCTCAGAGAGGTCAATCTACTATATCACAGACTACTAAGATGTTTGTTAGTATTGTGTCATTTAATAGAGGAATTCTTTTGATATTAGTATTACGTAAGTTTGTCTACAGGAAGTTGTAGTTAATCAATTAAATCTAATCAAGTTGTATTTTGATAGATATGGCCGATTTAATAACATCCAAATCAATTAGGGTAAGTAAGTGTAATAGTTATTTGTAATTTTCTTTAAAACTGAATAATTGTCTCAACAGTTTAAACGTGGATTCGGTGGAAGTAGTTACGGTGGTGGTAGTTCATACGGATATGGAGGTAATTGAACCATGGTTTTTATTACTCACATACTAATTAAGTAAATTTCTGTAGGAGGAGTAGGTGGAGCAGCAGCCATTGCTCAGCAAGCAGCCAATCAAGTAAATACAATTTTACAGAATATGCACATAATGAATTAATAAACTTCATATCCACATTCTTTCTAATTACAGGCAAAAGCAGCGGTGAGAAATTCTCACTGAGAATGTCATAATAAAATGATTTAATTTTGAATAGCCTAATGAATCTCATGATGTAATACATTTCAGCAAGCAGCGGTAAGTTACACCAATGCCTTTTAATAATTTTTGCAAATATGTGCAATAAGGAATGATATTTGGATCACAATAGCAAGGAGCAGCAGCTTATCAGGTAAGAAATATATAAATATCGCATTTAGCCTTACATAAACTGGTTAGATACGGCTATCTTGTGCAGTGGTGTTA
>VCNE01000668.1:0-10058 GCA_009869805.1 Oncopodura yosiiana | reverse complement strand
TAGAAACAGGATTCCGGCAACCAATTTCTTCCCAGTTGTTCAGAGTCAGTAGAACAGAACACAAGTGGACAACATTTCTCTCTCATTAACACTTCATTCTAACACTGGAAAAAAAGACAGTGACCTAGTAATTAGTCCAGGTGACATAATTTAACTTAACTTAAAAGTTTCCAGGCTGGAAAGTGTGACGTTGGAATTCCTGGAATATTGTATACTTTTAAAGTGAGATTGGAAAAGCTTGTAAAATGTACGTTTGAAGTGAGACGTTTGAAGTAAAATGTTCCAGAAATTTTGAATAATTGATACTCTAGCAAGAATTGGAGTTGACATGTAAAAACATTAGTTGGAAAAGTGAGAACCTCTAAAACTTTGTTGACATCAAGTTTTTTGAAACCTGCCATTGCAAAGGTAAGTGAAAAGCAATGTTTATAACACTTGTAGAGTAGAAACCTTGTGCTGAATTTCACATTGCCCAAACAAAAATTGACGCCTGATTCGCCACTATACAACTTTATAATTGATTACACTGTAAGCTTAAGCAAGAAAAGTTAGTACTAAAAAGGTGCGTGAGACTTGAAACTTTAGATGAGAGATTAAAGCTTCCTCATTTTTAGATGTAATTTTAATACAACACTTTAAAACTAAATTGCGTGGCTTAAGTATTTTTAACATTAACTAGAAAAAAATATAAAGATGTTAAAAAACTACCCTTGACCTACTATATAGACTCAGAATAATATAATAATTGTAATATACACGAAAATAAAAAAGTATAGTAAGAAAAAGTGAAGATCACGTAACCCTTTATTTACTCTACGTGTGTGGTTGAGTCTATATGTATAAATGTATATGCAAAAGTCAAAATGTCACCTTGAGCTTTGGCAAGAGGAAATCTTATGGCTCTTCACTACACAAGATTTTTTTCCCCTATTATTTCCTAAGGTGAGATTTTCTCGATGAGAAATGTGTGAATTTCTTATTCACCTCACGACTACTGGAGAACTCATGGAAAAGTCAAAAGATTCCAGTAAGACATATAGTTCTCATCATTGCATCACTTACTTTCTCCAGGAATGAGTTGATGAAAAAATTCTCCAGGAAAAAAAGTGACCCAGTGCTTTCCTATATAATTTTTTTACATTGCTTTTCGTCATTAGGAATTCTTTGGTAGTTCTTATCATTGCGTCACTTATTTTTCTCCAGGATTGAGTTAAAGTGAAAATTCTCATGGAAAAGTCAAAAGATTCGAGTAAGACATATAGTTCTCATCATTGCATCACTTACTTTCTCCAGGAATGAGTTGATGAAAAAATTCTCCAGGAAAAGTGACCCAATGCTTGGCTATATAAATTTTTTAATCTTTTTTGGTTATTAGAAATTCTTTGGTAGTTCTCATCATTGCGTCACTTATTTTTCTCCAGGATTGAGTTAATGAAAAAATTCTCCAGGAAAAGCAAATTGTCTGTATAAATTTTTCTTTTGCTTTTAGTTATTATAAAAATTGTTTGGTGAAAGGCATTCCTGTTTTGAAGTTTCATTGCTGAAAGAGATGAGTAAAGTGAAGGCGTTTTTTGAGAAGAAAAAGTTGCATTAGTTAGTCTACGAGTGTAGGATGAATAAAGCGTGGAGAAAAATAAAAATTACTTGAAAGCTTTAATCTTCTAGAGTCGTCTTTGAGTTTTAGTGTTGAAAACAACTATTTACTTCTTGAATAAAAAAAACTTGTGTGATGAGTTATAGTTTGTAATCTCTCATACTTAAAAAACTTTATTTCACTCCTCTGGCTTGTTTCACTTATTTCTTGAGCGACATGACAGCTAAAAGAAAAAGTATCTTTCACACTTGGAAAAATTTTACATTAGACTACTAAGCTACAATGAAATCAGCCGTGAAATAAAACATTGGGAAATAGAAAAAGGAGAAGTTCTTTAGTATTAAAAAAAGAATAAAGTTGTGTAAGAAACTTTTCCAATATTTTAGGTTAAGTTCACATTGGGAAATTATCTGTTATACGTCATTAATTCGATGCACAGAGTCTCTCTCACCTATTTTATCTGACTCATTTTCACTGGAGAAATAATTTGCTGTGAAGGATCAGCCTCGAAAGCTTTATACGTAGTGAAGTAGATATTTTCTTGCTCATAAAACTAGTCTGGGGAAATAAAGTGTTATCAGTGACGTAAGAGCTTATTTGCTAGCTAGGAGTCTATGAAATATGTGAAATGGATGTAGGCTTGAGTTGTGTGTCAAAAGAAGCCAATTTTAGGCTTGTTACTCTCTGTTGTTACTTTTAGTAGAGAGAGTTAAATCCTAGCTCAAAACCACGAATGAAATTTCAACAAAGCTCTACTAAACTCTTCTCCGTTGGATATATACATTATATAATACACTACAATCTCTCTATAACGGTCTACTGCCTATATATATAGCGCTATACTACTGTCTATATCTATAGCACTATTCTGTCTATATATCTATATAGCGGTATTGTGTCTATATATATAAAGGTATTCTGTCTATATCTATAGCACTATTCTATCTATATATTTATAGTGCTATTCTGTCTATATCTATAACGGTGACTTTCCAGTCTCCAAGCTTAAAGCCTATCTAAATACATTAAATCGCTTCTCTCTATAGCGGTTCTGTATATAAGAGTATTCTGCCTATAACAGTGTATTTCCACCCTTAAGAAAATTGACTCTCTCTATAACGGTAATTGAACAAAAACGACGTCTCCAGTCGGTATTTTTACATTTTCTGGAGAAAGAGTAGTAAAAGTTCTGGAAAATTGTGCTGGATATCTGAGTAAAGCAATAGTTCAGATCTTTGCTACGTTGAAGCAACTCAAGCTAATGCGACGAGTAAATTTGACTATGTAATTCAGCATTCTGATATAAAAAAAATCTCTCTATAACAGTCGTAGACTTGATTTGTTACTAATACCGGTATAGACAGACTCTGTTTATAACATAAGCTCACATGTTATAGACAGATAGCACTGTATAGAATTCCATTATAGAGAATGATATCATGGAGAAGCAGGCAAAGCGTTAAAAGTTTCGGAGAAAGAGACAGAGGAGTGAGTTGTCAGTAGTTGAGGTATAGAGAGAAAATCCTGGAGAATGAAAATGAAACACGTTTTTAATCAGTGTCTATTAACACCTACCTTAGGTTTAGTACTTATGTATATATATATATATTATGCCAAGTCTGTGAAACTAATTTGGAGTTTGGAGTTAGTAGTGAAACATTTTTACAACTTCAATTCTTCTCTATAACTTTTAATTCAGGAGCTGAGGTAAAATAGCAAATGAGTTTTTCCAGGGAGAAAGTAGAAAAAAGTAAAGTCTCTCTTGGGTCCATTTTTCCTTTTAGTGCAAAGTGCATTGAGAGGTAATATTAGAAGATGATACGTTGAAATAGAGGGACAGAGGAAGATTGTAGTAAATTATTTGTATACTGACCATTACCAACAACTTTTTGCAAGCAAATAAGCAAACTGACCATTTGGGCTAAAAGATAAACATAAAAGAGGAATTTATTGTAGTGACTACAAAACTCGTAACTAAAGTAGAATTTTCTATTGCGTATGACGAACGTCGTTAGCCATAAGTAAATAGCTTATAGTTATGTTATGGCTAGCATTACGTAATAATCGTTAAATAACATAAAGTAACTCTTTGACTGTCGCTAGTTTTCTCTCTTGATGATGTAGTTAGGAAATACCGTAGTTTTTTCAGTTTTAGCCTCGGCTAAAAAAATTAAATGTTGGCTGTCTGAATTCTAGTTAAAAAGTTATAGGTAGCCGTAATTAAAAAGAAGGCTAAATTACAAATTAGCGGCTATAAATAGAGAAAGGCTTATAGTTAAGATTAGCGGCTATAATTAGCAGCGGGCTACAATTTTAGATTTCGGCAATAATTAGCAGCAGGATAAAATTGTAGATTTTCAGCTAAAATTATAAAAAGCGGCTATAAATAGAGGGCGGCTAAAATTAGCAGCAGGCTAAAGTTGTGGATTTTGAGTTGTAATTATAAAAATCGGCTATAAGTGGAGGCAGCCTAAAATTAGTTGCAGGCTTAAATTGTAGATTTCGGCTACAATTAGCCATATGCTAAAATTCTAATTAGCCAGCTTTATTTTCTGGCTAATCCTAATTCTTGATATCGGCTACGATTCGTAATCGGTTAAAAATCTGAATTAGCTAATTTCTTGCGCCAAAAGAGTTTATTCATGTCTGGCTATTTTTAGAAACCGCATTCGGCTAAAATCGTACCTTAGAATTTCGAGGCCGAAATTTTCGGCTATTTCTAGCATTATTTAATTATTCTAGTACAACTGGCTATAGCAAAAATAAATACGGTAGCTTGAAAGGTAAATAGGCAATTTCTACTATTATATACAATTGTAGAAGATGGACTTTTCTTTTCATAAAGTCAACAAAAATAATGCTGTTTCAGTCATCTTCTTTTTTCATGTGGTTGACAGAAAATGTCAAAAAGTTTCAGTTGAATGATTCACTCGACTGAGCAAATCACATATTGACCATATGCCTTATATAATAAGCTACAGCGTTGCATTCCTCTCTATAAAGACATATAATAGTAAGAACATTGAGGATGTCAAACAGTTTCTTTTATTCCACATTTCACGTCAAAAACACTTTTCCCTTTTTTCCAGACGAAAACAAATTAGCTAAAGAAAGAGAAAACTAAAAGTTTTCTTAACCTTTGCTACTTTCTTAGCTTTTTATTTATATGTTTTTCAATTAGACAACTTGGTAGAAAAAAAACTTAGTATATATATTTCAATTAATAAACTTTCCATAAAAAAGTTTGGTGTAAGAAAAATACAATGCAAATTACGCCTTTGTTTCCTATTGTGATATTTTTGAAAGAAGCGCCACAAGTGAAAGAGCCAATGAGCAGCGTTTAAGGTTTTTGTCTCTTTTTGCTCTATGGCACTCAATTGTGCTACCTTTTTTTCTTTCCTTAGGCATTTTGAAGTGCCAATGAAATTTCTTTGTTCATTATGGCTTCCTTTGTTGTTTTCTTTGTTCTATTTCTTCAGAAAGAAGCGCCAAAATTGAAACAACCAATGAGAGTCTTTGTCTCAAATTTTGGCTTCCTTTGTTTCTTTATGCTATTTTTGAAAGAAGCGCCAAAAGCAAAAAGCCAATCAGCAACTTTGAAGGTTTTTTGTCTCATTTTACTCAATGGCATAAAATTATTACATTTTTTTATTTGTTCAATTTCTGTAGAAAAAAGCGCAAAAAATAAGAACCAATGAGCGTCTTAGTCTACCTTTGTTTCTTTATAATATTTTGAAATAAGCGCCAAAAGTTAAAAAGCCAATGAGAAACTTGGAACGTTTCTCATGGTTTTATTTTAATACAGTTAATTTTTCATATGCATCTCATTTCTCATGCTAGAATCAAAACTCCTCTTGGAATGTCTCAAAGTTTTCCTATTTTGAAATCCGTCCTTCAGTCTTTCACCAATTTTGTTTACACTTTTTATACATGACCTAATTAGTATTTATAGCCTACATTTCAGTGCTTTTTCCATTTAACCTGATCCAGTAAAAATTTTCCAGCAATATTCCCAGCCCTTCTTTCATATCTTTTGGAGAAGTGACATAATTTGTATGCAAACTCCATACATTGCTATTCCCTTAGAACGTGTAACATTAGTTTCCCATAACATGTTGTTCACTCTTAAAAAAGTCATCGTTCACAAACCTTTAGAACAACAAGCTTAAAAAGTGTTGAAGAATCTCTCTTGCAAAGGATTAAGCTAAGTAGCGTGTAAAAACTATTTTACACAAGGTATTAAAAAGTTGAAATGACTCTCCATTTTAATTTCCTTTTCTCTCTACTACAATTTCATAAGAGAGAAGAAAAGCCTTGTATAGTCTTCATTATACTAAACTAAGAGAGATTTTCTTTATATGGAAGAGATGAATGATGTTGTGTCATTTAGAAGTAAAACTTGTCATCTCTCTTTTTATAGTTTCTTGAGTCACGAACACTTGCAAATGTCACATAGTCATGTGTGGAGTTATCTCATTTCTCTCATAAAGCTTTTCTCATCTTAGCAAGTGATAAGAAGAGTCATAAAATGTTTATAGTTTTTTCTCAATTAAATCCCCGTCGCAGTTTTAGAGAGTAAGAGAGATAGACAGGAAAGAATTTTCTAAATGAGAATTGGAGACAAGATCAAATAAATGGTTACATGTTTGTTTACAAGGAAAGGAACAAATATGGACAGATCAAATATTCATTTACTAGGATGTTGTTTGTAATGAGTTGTTGTTGAGAGAGAGAGTAAAGGAATTTTAATTAAAATCAAGATACAGTGCAATTTCTCTATAAGGATTAATATTATGTCCGGTATAGAGATATTATTTGTGGTTATAAAGAGAGACATTACTGATATAAGGAAAGTTATATTTTTCAATGTATATTATAGCAAGAGAGAAGTATTTGTTTAAAACAATAGTGTTATAAGAAAACTCTAATTTTTATATTTTAGTAAAGGAAACACGTTTATAAAGAGAGTTCTCTGTATGGGTAATCTTTTTTGGACTCTGGCTTACACTTATCAAGATAGAACATTACGGAAGTAAGGAAACTTATTTTTTTATGTTTATTATAGCTAAACAGAAACAGTACAGTTATAAGGAAATTCTAATGTTTTATATTTTATTAAAGATAATACGTTTATAAAGAGAATTCTCTGTAAAAGTAATCTGTTTTTGGACTCTGACTTACATTTATTAAGATAAAACATCACCGTTATAAGAAAACTTATTTTTCTATGTATATTATAGCAAAACAGAAACAATACAGTTATAAGGAAGCTTTAATTTTCTTATATCACTGAAATATCACCTAAAGAAAAAATGCCTTTATAAAGAAAATCCTCTGTATCAATGATCTCTGTTTATTTACACTTTCTGTTACAGTTAGATATAAAGATAGAATAATTCACTTTATAAACAAATTCTCTTTAAGTACAAATTAAGCGTCTTGCCTCTTGCAATTTTAAATCTTCTCATAGAAGGATTGCACTGTATAAAGTATTTACACTTGCCTAAAGAAATCTTCTGACCTTTACCATTTTCCCTTTTTCTTTAATTCCGTCTCTCACTAATTATTCTGCAATTATTCTACAGAAAAAACTCCGGGGTATTATGAGACTCTTTTCCTACGCTTCAGCTTTTGGTTCCATTTCCTATATTCTAAGAAAACAATAGTCTACTAGTACGTCTTATTACATCTTTTCTTCTCCAGGCTAATTTTAGTTTCAGGAACTATATTGTTGGAAAACAATATGATCTGTGAAAGTCACTAATGGCAAGGACAGGACAGAGCATCGTTAGGCAAACAGGAAACTTTGACATAATACTCCTCTTCTATATCTTCTTCTATTTCTATTGTAAGTTACCCTTGGCACGAACTATTTTTAATAGCCTTCTCTCTTCTCTTGCATAATGTTCTCTAGCATAATCACGTTCCCTTATACAGACTCATCTTTCATCTTTTGTTATTGATATTTCTTATAACTAAAGAATACACTTCATTTCTTCTTCTACTTACTATTTTTCTTATGGCTCATTTATCATATGACATATATGTTTATATCATAGAAACGTGTGTAACAGTCTATATGCTAGAGTTTCGGCTTTTAATGCAAAAAGTGCTGGGTTCAAATCTTAGCTCCGGATACTTTTTATTGTATTTTATGGCTTTTTGGAGAGACAAAATTATTTTAATCATTTAACCTTATCTGCAGTTGGTGTATAGGCGATTAGTTAATTGATAGGCTTAGCATTTACAACATATAAAGAGCTGGATTCGAAATAAGTTAAGTATTTAAAAGGAGCCGGGTTCAAATCCTACTTCCAAATAATTTTTTTTATATTTTGGTTACTTTTTTTAGACGAAAAAGATATTAGTTATGTAGCCTATTAGAAATACACTGGGCCGCTAGTTATTTTTTGAAAACAAATTACGTTCGACTAATTCTAGAAAAGTCGATTCTCCGTACCGTAGACTTTGTTCAATATAAGAATTACGAGATAACTATATAATTAAATGAAGAACGCATTTTCTATTTTATTTAGATAAAATAGTAGGCGTCCAAGCACTGCAACCTTGAATTATTTTATCCAGTGATGAGTGACATGTTGACATTGACATTTTAATGCTACACATGTACACAAAAAGGAAAACTAAGACATACTAATAATTACCTTCTAGACTTGTAGAAGTCCATAAACATTAACTCTAGTATTAAATTTTCTACTGCCAGTCATTTAGTAATGGCAAACAAATGATAAGAATCAGAAAGGTAATTTCATATGCAAAAATGACCGAGTATCGTGCGTTTTTTCCCGTCTTTTCTAATATCACAACTGCCATTTATGTTTTATGTCAAATAAAATGATAATAGTAGAGGAGAAGTAGTCATCAGCTGCACCAATTCTAAAAGTCTAAACGTAGGTTATATAGAGTAGAGAGACAGAGAGAAAAAGTTTGCCACACCCATTCGAATTCATCATCTGTCAACAATTTTCTTCCTACTAGATAATTTTCTACTGCCAGTCATTTAGTAATGGCAAACAAATGATAAGAATCAGAAAGGTAATTTCGTATGCAAAAATGATCGAGTCTCATGTGTTTTTACCCGTCTTTTCTAATATCACAACTGCCATTTATGTTTTATGTCAAATAATATGATAATAGTAGAGGAGAAGTAGCCATCAGCTGCACCAATTCTAAAAGTATAAACGTAGGTTATATAGAGTAGAGAGACAGAGAGAAAAAGTTTGCCACACCCATTCGAATTCATCATCTGTCAACAATTTTCTTTCCTACTAGATAAACAAAACTAAATTGCACAGTGGACTCTGTCTATATAGTCTCTCATATAATTTCTTATATAGTAATACATTAGCACGATTCATATAAGAGTTTTGCTTATATAGAGCTATATATCTCTCTATAGTCCTCCTATAACATTTTAGGAAAATTTTTGTCTATAGTGCTAATCTCAGCCTAGAATGCTAAGCCTCGCTTTCTTAGACCTTAGCTACAAAAATTAGTCTTAAAAATGCTGGAATGAAATTGTGAAATTAGTTCACTTTTGGCCGTTTAGGTTGGCTTAAGGAGAGTTTCAGGCTGGAGGCTTATGAAATTGAGTGAGTAAAGTGAGACCGATTTGTTTATAGCTCAGCATCTCATTTGCTTCTTAGCACTATAGACACATTCTTCTTATAAGGAATTTCTTTTAGTAGTAGAAATTCCATAACATTTTGGTATAGCTATAGACAGAGTGTACTGCATGGAGAAATGGAGAAAGCTTAGGTGAAAGCAAAGTATAATTTGATTACCTTGCATTGCTTATATTATATATTAATCTATATAGCCAAACAAATATTAGTATACTATAGCTATAGCTAATGCATAGCTAATAAGAAGACAATATAGCTAACATAACGGCCTAATGATTACTAATTATATAACCTTCATAATTGATTGCTTGTATTGGTTATATACGTCAACACTTTTTCCTATAGATTCCAATTCAGAGAAAGCTTTCCACAATAATTCTATTGATTACAATTTATTCTTAGAATTCATAAGTAAAGCATATAGCCGATTTTAATGACTCATTACATTAATGAAGCAAAATAAAATAAATTTCCAATACATCAAAGCTGTCATCTTAAGTCATCAGCTTTGATCTGTTACCAAACCATCTCGCAACAATCTCAACTATACAGGAAGAAGATCACAAAACTCTAATTAAACTTTTTGATACTAAAAGATAATATGACATGTGATACGTCAGTCTATATAGGTAACAACAATCACGTTACATCAGAGGAGCTCAAATTATTATTAACTACCGTAAAACTTGCAGTATAGCAGTATAGCCTTCAGTTCTAATTTTTTAGCATCTACTACTTAAGATTTGGCTATAGAGGTGGAGAGTGTAGAGTATAAAAAAAGCTCAGTCTCTGCTTCCCAACTTTGTTCAATGTTGGCC
>VCNE01000667.1:0-12444 GCA_009869805.1 Oncopodura yosiiana | reverse complement strand
ATTCATTAAGTAACCTAAACTAGTCTTAAATAATTAACTTAAAAAACGATTCGCCACTATTATGACATTTTAGGGTTTTGAAGGCATTGATATCAATAAAAATTCCAAATTGTTAAAAATTGAGATTTGACTCATTAATTAACTTTAATTAGCCTTAATTGACTTCAAACAACTAATCAACCAATTGTATCATGTTCAGCATGCCTGAAAACATTTATTTTTTGAAAATATCAAATTGTCAAAAATGTGACATGTGACCCACTAATTGGTTCTAATTAGTGTTAATTGACTTCAAAGATGTAATTAGCCATTGGTGTCATGTTCTCTGTGCTTGAAAACATTTGTTACATTGAAAAAGCCAACTTCTCAAAAGTTGAAATTTAACCCATTAAGTGACCCTAATTGGCCTTAATTGACTACTAGAAACCAATTGGTCACTCTTACGATGCTCGCCATTGTCGAAAACGTTTATTGTGATAAAAATGCCAAACTCTAAAAATGTGTGTAAAATGAGTCATTTTATACGTTATTCGTGTATGCTCCCTTCATTAATATCTTAATTGTCAATTTTCACAGTAATGTGCAAAAATGTGCAAAAATTTTTATTTTATTAAAATATTAGAAGGTCCCTAGATTATTCTAGTGTAAAGATTTCTGCGGATCAGCCCGATCAGATCTGACCTTCCACAGAATTTCTAAGTTTTCCTATACCTTAACATTGGAGAAGTCAACTTTGACCGACTAAAATTCGGGCGGGTTACGTCATAAAATTCTACAAATTCATATGAAGATGTGTCCTATCAAGTGACATGACATATGTAAAAATTAAATGGATTGGTGACAATGTTTTTTTTGAATAATAAATACTTTTACTACAAGCTCCTGTATATCATAAACCATAGTGCAATTGAAATTATTGAAAACCGGTCTTCTATCCACGGAAAGGTGATGTTCGTTACTAGTTTTTTAAATGTGAGATTGGGGAAGGTCGAAGCACTTCTCGAGTCAAATAAGGAGTCGGTGTAGTTAGACAGCGACTGCAATAGCTATGGTTCCTTGATAATAGTCTCCTCCACTCAAATAGATAACATTTTTATGTGTAGTCCTTATCTCTTGAACCTAAAAAAGAGCAACATATAAGAACTTTTAAAGATTTGTTTACATTAGAAATCTTTTTAGTCAGCAAAATCATAAATATACTAAATGTATACAATGTCTCTCTTTAATGTGTATGTATATAACTATTAAATTTTTTGTATAGTAGGCATTTAAGTGATGATGATATCATTATATTCAACACGAGGCTTACTTAGTACATATTATGTAAATGCTTATCAGAAAGAAACAACTTGAGAATATGTTGTGAATTTCTGAATTTACACGCAAATCATGTGAACTTAACAGACAGTATAACCTTGAGTTGAAAGTTGAATAAGAAACAGAAAAGATATTCATATATTACAACAACATATCACCGGGCAAAAAAGTCTTACATTAAAATTACTAATCTACATAAATTTAGAATATGAAATGAGATTATATATACCTTATAATGAAGTCGAGCAAAACCACCATTAACATTGTCTTTTAGATTCTTCATCTTTTGAACAAGAGCCACTATATTTGTTAGTTTGTAAAAATCTTGAGTGTACGTCATTTGTATGTAAAATAGTTAATGTTATTTCAGCAGACTCTGTTGAACTTCTTAAAACTTGACAAGCTATTGTTAAACAGAGTAGCAGAATTCTACTCCGTGATAAAATTGATATTCTCACATTTTTTTGAAGGTACTGACACCAATACATTATTATAACGTCTTGAGAAAAAACTATGTAAAACTTTGAAAAATAAAATAAAATCACTTTTAGTACATTGTGCAATGGTGGTTTTGAGTAGTTTAGAGCTTATGTTAGTAGCCAACTGGTAATGAGCCGACTAATATCAAAAGTAAGAGTATATAACTTCTTCTTAAGACAGATGCATATGCTTAATATCTCTTCCTCAGTAGTTTGCATAAGAGTGATGAGAGAGAGTTACAAAAATAGATTTTAAAATGAATATATAATATATTATAAATGTGTACAAATGACTCAATAGTAAATAGTGTAGTAGTTTGTTGGTTGTTGGTGTTATACTCTTTTCTACTCTTGTTTTGTTTGTATTAAAATTCTTTCAGCTACACTTCAACTTTTGTTTCATGATATAAGATGTTCTCTGCTTGCCACTTTACACTAGTCTGTTATAATAGTGTAACATGTAGTTTTATTATATTCTGAGTGATGATGTGTTCTTGTTGATGTATAAATGAGATATTGTCAAGTAAAGACTATGAAAAGTCAAGGTGTGTTGGAATTAAATAGGAAAATAATAATATATGTACAGAAAACAATATTAACTCTCCTGTCTGTCTTTTGCATATGTATAAATGCAGGCTAACGAGTAGATGATGTAAATGTAATACACATATTACGAAATAATGAAGGAACAGAGAGAGGGAGAGAAGAGAGTAATAGAGCAGTTTAGAGCTTTGAATTGAAGAATGAAAAATCAAATTGGCTAAAGAAGAATATTATATAGTTTAGAAGCGTTGTACTTACATGGCATAATCATCATCATCGTCATCATCGTTAGTATAGAGAGAGAAAAAAAACTAACTCGTTTCATTTTATGGCATGCAAAACTAATCCAACTCACTTTCATATTATTATTGCATTAGTTTTTATTTATTTGCTTTAAAGTATATACTAGTAGTAACTAGTGTATGTACAACGTAATGTACAACAGGTTGAGTTGATTTGACTTGACTGACTTTTATATTTATTGTGTCCTTGATTCATCTCATTGCTTGAATGAATTTTTGTCACTCATTGTCATTTATCAGATTTATTATATATTTGCTACATCATTTATGTATAATGCACTTCACTTACAATATGCTTCATTAGTTCACATGGTCAGAAAAGGATGTTGTGTTACAAAAATTTTTGTAAAGTTTTGTCAAGTCGTTGAAATGAAATCTGAATGCATTTTTTTGCTTTGCTTGATTTATTTCTATATATTCTCCATTTTGACACTTGTTGAAATAATGACTTATATGATAACAATTTTTCAATATTTTATTACATAGGTATTGTTAAACTTGCTTGTCATTTCCGTTTCATGTTTTGACATCTATTGACACATTAATTAGATTTACTGGAAATATTAGGAAAAAATTGCAAAATTCTGGCTGCGAATATTTCTCAAACTATGCATAGCGTCTATCTATGGAATTGAAAAATCCTTTGTTCAACCCGCTAAACCTAAATTGTAAAAAAAAACCCTATCAATGAACTTCTTCTTTCATCATCTGTTTTTTATTATTCTTCAAAAAATTTAATTTGCACAAAAATTATGATAATTGTATAATAGTAGCTAGTGACTGATTAGGTTGATAAGAAGTTATAATGTAGTTTATATATTTATTATATTTTTTTCTTGCAAAATAATGGCATCAACATTGACCTCTTCTTCATCATCATCATCAGGGTGTGTGTGTCCAAATTCAGTGACAACAACTTCTGAATCAGTACACATTACTCAATGTCCTGTATGCCTAGCAAAATTTGATTCAGATGTCAAATTACCAATTGGACTGTTTTGTGGACATACAGTTTGCAAAAAATGTGTGAAACGATTATATCCTGACAATACTGGGCTACTTGATGGATCTTGTGGACTTCCTAATACAGCTTTGCTTCAATATTTAGAGTATCCATCAGAAAATGTGCCTTTACCAAGTCTCCATCAAAATAAAGCACATAATACTGGTCAATCGTCACTTGATCCAGGTATTTATTGATAATAATTTAAGCATATAATAGAGATATGTAAACTAATTTTATATATTGAATATTTTTTGATATATAGATTGCATTGCTTCCATGTGGCATTTGTCAGATATTGCTAAATTACTGAAAAGTCACGTTGTATCTAGAGCCATTCATAGAAAGGTGAGTTAGATGATATATAATACAGAGTACACAGAGAGATAAAATAATACTTTATATTTCTTTATTTCAGGTTCTAAATCTTTTAACATCTTTAAGTGCTAATGGAGAGTTAAGATTATGTAGAGCAGCAAGAGCTGTTGGTGAACGTGCATTAATGGAATTGACAGCCTCATGTAGTCATTTGAGTCATTATCAAGCTCAACAACAATTATGGTTAGCAATAAGAGCTAGGGCTTGTCAATTTATGGGTCCAGCAATGCAAGAAGAAGCTTTAAAATTAGTTTTACTAGCTCTTGAAGATGGATCAGCACTATCTCGTAAAGTACTTGTCATGTTTGTTGTACAACGATTAGCACCACAATTTCCACAAGCTTCAAAAACTTCAATTGGTCATGTTATTCAACTTTTGTCATGTTATTCAACTTTTATATAGAGCTTCTTGCTTTGATGTCACCAAAAGACATGATGCATCGTCTTTAATGACACTTCGACCAGAATATAGAAATTATGAATCATTAAGACGAGAACATGACGCACAAATTGTTAGAATTGCTTTGGATGCTGGAATTCGTTTTTCTCCTGAACAATGGAGTAGTATTTTGTATGGTGATACTTCACATAAACCTCACATGCAGAGTATAATAGGTAATAACGAATGATAAACAAAAACTTTGTAGAAATAATTTTTGTATATATACTAAATTCATTCTCTTCTTTTTTTTCTTAGACAAACTCCAAGCTCCTCAAAGTTTTCAACATATGACCACAGAATTTCTTGTTACAATTCAACGACTTGGCGAAAATGAAGATTCGGCATTTTTATTATCACTTCATCCACATTTTCAAATATTATCTGCTATTGAACTTCAAAATGGTAATGAGTGACTATCATTTTATCTATTTATCTATCTAAATTCTATGATATTTTTATAGACAATCCTCCATCCTGGAATTATGTAAGAAAAGCGTTGGCTTCCGTCCATTCCGTTTTCTGTAAGTCTTAATATTTTTAATTGTTGACAGAATCAATTATTTAATTACACTTTTGTACTTATTGTTTTAGCTGGATTGGTTAGCTTTAATCCTAAACCTAATGGAAGAAATCATCATAGAGCATCATCTTCAACACATTACAATCATACTACTACTACTACTGGAAAATTAGCTTCTTCTGTCGATATAGAAAAGAAGAATGGAATTATATCTAGTTCATCTAAAAGAATGGAAGCAACACAAAATGCTGCTGACTCAATGACAGATTCATCCAATGACGATAAAGGTGAAGAAGATGATGATGAAATTAGTCAAATTAAAGTTAGCGAGTTACTGATGGAGTCAAAAATGTTGAGAGAGAAGATGAAGTCGTTACAAGGAAAGTAAGTATAAAACCTTTTTCAAGTGTTAATCTAGATATTTAAACTTTTTTTTAAAAATGTAAATGTATATTATTCTTATGTCGCACAGAATTCCAGAAGCAGAATCAAAACAGCTTGAGAATGAAGTCAAAGTGCTTGAAGAAGAAGCAGCTAAAATGATGAAAAGTGTCGGAATTCGATAAATGTGGAATATATTTACAATATGCCATAAATTATTTAATTTTAATTTTGTTACTCTTTGATAAACAACAAAAGTTTAATTCTATATATTGTGCAATCATGTCTTAAAAATCTCTTCCTATATAATAATGATACAACAAAAAATCACAATTATATATTATCGAGTTTTAGATGCATGTCTAGCTTACTAATTTGATGTATACTAAATAGTAACTAACCTGATATAGCAAACATTTTAATTACTTATATATATATTTTATTTTGTTGAAGTTAAATTATTGTTACTGGAAAATAACTATATTATGACTTTTATGACGAAGAAAGAAAAACAAACTGTTGTTGTAGGTTTACTGCACGCACATTTACGATAGATATTAATATAAAAAATATATAATATTATTATTGATTGATAATAATATCAAGGTGGAGGAGAAGTACAATCTGCTATTTGGATTGCTTGTTTGTTGACACAATAAAGTGTGTTGTTGACTAGATTAAAATTATGAAGTTGTTTATTAAAATAATTATTATTTATGCATTTCGTCAGTTTCACAATTTCATGTCTAACAAAACTTTGGCCTCCTCAATATGCCCCATGCGGAATTATAAACAGCGGTGCACAACAAAATAGTTGTCGACAAAAGTCAATGTCAGTTGTCTGTCGGTGGTGGTCGTGGAATTGTCAAAATTTGATGCTATTAATTACATATCAAGTCTGTAAATTAACATAATTAGGTTTCTGTCTATTACTTTATCTCTGGATCTAAAAAATCTAAACTCTGTAACTCTTGTTCCAAAGTTATTTCATATTTTGTATAACTTGTTCAAGACCAACTTTGTAATTTGAAATTAAAGTTTGATTGATTCCAAATAATTTAGACATGGAAGAGAAACAAGACACTGTACCAGAAAAGGCAGAGCTTGGAAATCCTGCTTATTGTGCTTATGTAGATGGTTCTTACACTTATAAAGATCCAACAACAAATCATGAATTTATTTGGGATGAAACTGCTAAAAAGTGGACACCAAAAAGTGTCAGTGGTGGAGCCAGTGATATTAGATTTGATGGAGAAAATTATACTTATGTAGATCAAGATGGAACAGTTTTTGAATGGAATCCTGTCAAAAGTGCGTGGTTCCCAAAGGTAAATTAAAAATTCTTTTATTTCACAATATTTACATACAATTTCTTCATTTCATTGCATATATATACTTAAATTAGTGAATGTGACAAGACAAAAACATAAATGGTACAAATCTAAGTTAATTTATCACTGGTTAACATTAAAATTAATTTGTTATAAGCATTTATTTGGGTGACAAACAGACGCCTTCAAAAACTATGCTTGTTGTATATAACGAGTGAAAGTCTGCTTTCACTTTAGCTTTACCGATCTAAATTGTCATCATTACATCATAAAGCATTAGTCATCAATTTTTTATATAATCAGTCTGTCTGGTGAAAGGTGCAGTCACTTTCACTTTGTGTTATTTACATACAATTTCTTCATTTCATTGCATATATATACTTAAATTAGTGAATGTGACAAGACAAAAACATAAATGGTACAAATCTAAGTTAATTTATCACTATTAACATTAAAATTAATAAAAATTTATTTGGGTGACAAACAGACGCCTTCAAAAACTATGCTTGTTGTATATAACGAGTGAAAGTCTGTTTTCACTTTAGCTTTACCTTACCGATCTAAATTGTCATCATTACATCATAAAGCATTAGTCATCAATTTTTTATATAATCAGTCTGTCTGGTGAAAGGTGCAGTCACTTTCACTTTGTGCAGAGGATTGCAGTGCAGTGCCACTAATCGAGAGAAAATAGTATCACAGAAAGTTTTATATTTTTGAAAGTGAAAGCTGCGCAAGGACAACAAAATTCAGTTGCTTGAAATCGATGATTCAACAGAAAGGAGAAGAGAGAGAGAGAGAGAGAGTTCCACTTGAGTAGAAAGTATATATTTTCCAGTACTAACACTAAGCAAAGTACAGAGAAGAAAGTAAAGAAAAGAGTCCCCAATGTAATGCCGTGTGTTGCCGAAATAATAATAATCTCCACTTTTGCTTTTACTTGACTATGCTCTACAACAAACATATAGTAGGATATCAGTAGTAGCGTCTTTCTCTCTTAAAAGTAGGAGAAGAGAAGAGAAAGTATTATACATAATATTGTATATTCCTTCTTCTATGGGTTCTTTATAGTCCTTGATCCAGTTGAGCATATAAAAATGTAGAATATATAGTAGAAAAAATGTTTGTGGTTCGTGTGGCTATAGAAGAAGAAAGCTTTATAGTTAACTCACTCATCAGTCCGCCTCTTGACTTTATAGACTACTATTCTCTGTGCTCTAAAAAAGAAACAACGTAAAAAAAGAGAATCTTCTTCTTCTTATATATCTAACTCAAATACTCAAAAGCAAATATAAAAAATAGTAACAACCGTTATTGATTTAATATTACGGGCTTCTAACTGGCGGTAATTAATTATTATTTTCTTTTTTTTATTTTAATTGACAAATTAATAAGATTTCATTTGTAATTTATTATCAGTAAATTATCTTTCCCCTATAAAATTACAAATACATTTATTAAACAAAACTTTTCTCTGTTAATTTTTCTATTATAAAGGGGAAAGAAGATAGAGAGGAGGCGGACTTGAGTGACTTGACTACTACTACTTCTTCTTCTTCCACTTCCACCATCATCAACAACATAGCATCCTCTCCCACAACACCACAATCTCCAAATAGTATTGCTACTGCAACAGTAGGATTTCACAATCCAAATTATGACAGCACTTCACAACAACAGCAGCAACAACAACAACAGAGACAGCAATCATCAGATTCTTCTTCTGGACCACGTCGATTTTATTACGCCGCTCTATCACCAAATCAAATGGGAGTAAATGAGCCAGTACTATTTCTAAGTCCTGATGACCAAGCTAATAATAATCAATTGACAGACGAACAAGAAGAACAACAACCATTATTACCAACAATTCCACCACCAACAAAACAAGGAGGAGATAATAAACCTTCTGGTAGTAGTAGTGCTCATTCAGTTTCAACAACAACAACTGAATTACCAACAGGATGGGAAAGACATGATGATGCTAAATGGGCCATATTATTGGTAAGCTTAATTATTTAACTTCTCTACACTGCACATAAGGCCAAGTGTATGGCTGAGCTTGTCACTCAGCCTTTATGTGCTCAGAAATGCCGCGCTCTCATTAAAGTACAAATAAATATGGATATAAAGTACATGAACTCATTTTATGTTTTGTTTTTATATTTTATTAAGGCATATCAAATCAGGAACAATTCAGAGAGATCTACCAACACCACAACAATGTCAAACACCATCAAATCCAGCATTACTTATACCAGGCTCTTTACAGAGTACTACTTTTCGGAGGTCACAAACAATTTCAAGTCAATTATCTGGTTCAGGTGGCAATGGAACAACTAATAATTTTTCTTCATCATCATCAGCAGCAACCAATTTAATGTCACCAACAAGTATCAATGCTCCTTCTGTCAATTCAACTGTAGAAAAACGTAAAAGTTGGTCACAATATTTAGAAAATAATGAAGATTATAATAGATCTAATAATCAATATCATCATTTAACTTCTTCTTCAACAACTAATAATACATCATCTTCTTCTTCTTCATCACAATATCATCATCATCACCATCATCACCAAGATAATAATAGTAGTCATCATACTGCTGATAAATCAAGTAGTCTTCGATTTGTTGCTGTTAGTTTAGGATGTCTAAGCATTTGTGAAGAGGATTTAACACCAGAAAGAAGTTCAAGAGCTGTATCCAAAGTTATAGCAGAACTCACTAATCCAAGTAGTAGTGTAAAATCTTTCTCTAGTGGGTAAGAAAAATACATAAATAAATTTTATAGCTTTCTTTTTATATTCGGTTATGCTAATGATGTGTGATATAAAAAATCCTTTCATGTAGAAGNAAATTTTATAGCTTTCTTTTTATATTCGGTTATGCTAATGATGTGTGATATAAAAAATCCTTTCATGTAGAAGTATGGAGGTAGCTGGAAAAATATGGGGTGGTGGTAGTGAATTATTTTTGGAATTGGATGACTCACATCTTAGAGTGAAAGCAAAAGGAAGTTTAACTGTAGCAGAACAACCGATACATTCCATAAGGTATAATAATATATACATCTTATGTATACATCTTCTCCTATTATATTACTACTGGTCATAATTCTAACTGAGCGAGTCTTCTTTTTATGTAGAGTTTGGGGCGTTGGGCGTGATGACCCGAGAGATTTTGCTTATGTAGCACGAGAAAAACAGACGAGACAATTCTTATGTCACGTTTTTAGGTCAGTAACTTTATACCCTTTTAAATTTTATGTGAAGACTTTTATAAACAAAATAATATATATATATATGTATAAGTATACTGTAATGCAGATATTTTGACCTTTGGTTTGACTTTGTAAATTTTTTTCTATTATAGACTGGAATTAAATGCTAGACCACTAGCTTCAGCTTTGAGAGATGCATGTAAGAAAATAATGATAGAAAGACAACAAAAGCAAAAAAGACCAACTACTTTACCAACTGGGTTACGAAGAACTGTTGTGCCATCAACAGCAGCTCCAACTCTATTTCCAACACCAATGGATGAGCCACGAAAAGTGTTGAGAGCATATTATTTAGGAGCTAAAGTTGTCAATAAACCTACTGGCATGGATGTTTTGAATACTGCAATAGATACATTGCGTGCCAGTGAACCTATTTCGTAAGTGAATACTCATTATTATATCTCTATCTCTTTGATTCTAAAAAAAAATTGTTATCTATATATTTTCTTGTGTTCTTTTTCTTTTCAGAGTATCAGTGTCTGTTGCTCCTTCCGTAATACTTATTACAGCAGAACCTGACAACCCAAAAATTAATCAACTAAATTTAGAAATTAGAGTTCGCTATTTATCATTTATGGGAATTGGTCGTGATGTCAAAACATGTGGAGTAATTGTGCATACAGCTAGAGATGATTTTGAAGCTCATTGTTTTTATTCAACTCCAAGTTCTGGTGCACTTTGCAAGGCTATTGAAGCTGCCTGCGTTTTACGTTATCAAAAGTGCCTAGATGCTCATCATTCATCAGCTACTGCTACTAATAATTCTTCTAGCTCATGTGGTGGTGGTGGTGGAAATAGCAGTAATGGAACAAATTATAATAATTCTTCTTCCAGTAATAATGGAAGTACAAATAATCAACCATCTTCTACTGGGAGTTTATCAAGTGGAACTCCAAAAGCAGCAGCAGCAAACCTTGCAAATGCTTTTAAAAATGTCTTAGCTTCTTTCGGAAGATCAAAAAGTGTTGAAGAAAAATGAAGTTTTTACTATATATACTCTCGTTCATACCTCTTCTCTTCTTATGTATTTATAAAGTTTTTACTTAATATGATATTCAAAACATTCCAACAACAGTATATTATTACCATTGACTGAATTTTTGTTATTAATTTTTTTGTAACTGCCATATATTTATTTACTAACCGTGTGCCATTTTATAAAATGATCTGATAATGCAACCATATGTATTTTATTTGAGCTATATAACAACAAATTAATTTTTTTAATTACACCAGTGCGTACCTACCTAGTTTTTTGTCTTGTCACATTCATATACGAACGAAATATTTAAATAGAAGAAGAAAAAAAGAAATTAAGAGACTTCTTGTAGTACGACTTTGTATCCACTACTACTTATTATTATTACCTCATGTTATTAAAACAAAATTTTATGTACTATAACAAATCTCAATTGACGCTTCTCATTTCATTTTCATAACCATAATCGCTAATAATATTTTTTTACTTTAATAAAAATAAAGCTGGATGAAGAATTCTTGGCAAGATATCAATTGAACTATGGTGTAGCAGAAGGGACTACTCCTATTGAAGCATCTACTTCTTCTTTACAACAACAGCAACCTCCACCAAAAGAAGAAATTAATCCACTCAAAAGAAAAATGCCTCCTCAACCCCCACAATGGTTTGAAGTTGATGAGACACAAAATACTAAAGTATATTGTAGCAATTTACCATTAGATATTACTGAAGAAGAATTTATTGAAATGATGGGGAAATGTGGACTTATTATGAAGGATGCAGCTACAAATAAATATAAAGTAAAATTATATGAAGATGCTCAAGGAAATAAGAAAGGAGATGGTCTTTGTCATTATATTAAAGTTGAGTCTGTTCAATTAGCTCTTCAAATTCTTGATGGCTCAGAACTACGTGGTAAAAATATACATGTAGAAAGAGCTAAATTTACATTAAAAGGTAAGTAGTCTTATTATTTGTATGATACAGTGAGCAATATACTAAAATGAATTGTTGCATTACATCTTTTATGTTTTTCGGTGGTAAAGGACAATATGATCCATCAAAGAAACCTAAGCAAAAGAAAAGGAAAGAAAAAGAAAAATTGAAGAAACAACAAGAGTCATTATTTGCATGGAAGCCTGATAAATTACGTGGGCAGAGAGGAAAGAATGAAAGAGTTCTAATTGTAGCTAATGCATTTTCCCCAGCAGATTTTGATAAGGACGTCAGTTTAATATTGGAGTTTCAACAAGATTTTAGAGAGGAAGCTAGTAAATTTGGAACATGCAAGAAAGTTGTTGTCTTTGATGTAAGCTTTTGTTATGAGATGCATCCTAAATGAATGAATAAATTTTATCTCATTATTATTTTTGTAATGTAATAGCGTCATCCTGATGGCATTGTACAAATCTTTATGGCCACTCCAGAGGAAGCTGATGCTGTCATTGCTTCATTTGATAATCGTTTTTTTGGTGGAAGAAAATTAT
>VCNE01000665.1:0-23205 GCA_009869805.1 Oncopodura yosiiana | reverse complement strand
TTTTGAACTCCTTTTTGTAATTTATATTTATGATGGTTGGTGGTAATTAAATACCACAGGGTCATTAATGCATATCTTCTTTAGAAAAGAGCCTTCAGCTAGTGATTTATTCTCTCATTCTTGTTAATTTCAAAATCACAGTTTTAAATCCACACATATCCACTCTTCTTCAAAGTAAATATACTCTTCTATCTAATGGCACATAACAAACATACATATATAGGTTGAGAGATTCAAATCATAAAATTCTGCAGCCTTCCTTTTCTTACTCGTTCAACTTAACCACAATCATATAATATAACCACATGGTTCTCTAACACTCAAAAAAACTCAAGTATCACTTATTTTGTCATTGCCATTATTAAACAACAAGAGTGTCTGCATGTATGTTTACATTTCAATTTTTAAAAATGGTCAATTGAACATACATGGTATATTTGACAATCTATAACTCTGTCTACACCAATAAAGAAGGAAGTTTCATTTGAAAATGATGAGATGAGTTCTCTCTATAAAAGTGTAACATGTGAGTCACATTAACTATTACAACTAACTGCGTGTCTCACACTTTTACAGGAAAATAAATCCTTTTGAGACAAATATAAGTGTCTTTTCCTAATTAGGCATTCAAAGTAAAAAGATTAGAACCAAACCAAAGTTGGTAGCACTAAATAAACGTATGCAACAACACCATCAAGTTTTTCAAAAACACAAGAGACAAATAGAATGTCAATGTAGTAGTAGTAGTATAAGTATCCACAAAAACATGAAATCCTCACGTATTATTATTATTCCTCTTCTTCAACTCTATATACATTGACTTTAAATGTATGTCTCTCCAACACTTTTAATATTCACACACACACAAAAGGAAAACAAATCATGACAGTAGTAGCTACTAATGAAAAGGTTTCTTGTAAGTAGTAAGTAAAGTACACTACATATAGTATAAAACCAGTCTTGTTTCAACTGTGAAAGTATATTGTAACAAAACAACAAGATTTAATGTATATATGGCCCAAAGTAAAGTTTACTATTTATGACTAAAATTCCACACTAACATTTCATGTGCAAAGTCAAATTTTCAATGACCCATGAAGAACAAGAGTTAAGAAAAGTCTAAAATAAGCCTTTTCAATTACCAGATGTGTTTATCACACTCTGTGAGAAGAGAACTTTACAACAATCTGATATGAGGCACTTGCCTTGTGCAGCACCTGTAACAAACTGAATGATACTTCTCTTGCAGAAAGTGTGATGGGACCCAAGAGTAAGAGAGAGAGAAATTGCGCTGAGGCTATACAAATATTCTGTAGGCTACAACAACGATATGTTGTGTACCACATTTATTTCTGCGCCACACTACATAGTTTAAAGAATTCACTTACTACTAACTTACGCTATGGCTAAAAAAGCTAATACAAACAAAACTCAGGTAAGAAAAATGAAGGTACTGTTCTCCTTCTCATATTATGGCTTAGGAACTTATAAAACTGTTTAGTCTATCAGTCAGTACAGCATCATCATCATTTCATATAGTCAATGTATTTGCTTTTGTTGCAAGTAATAAAAACTGAAAGTTGTCTTAAACAACACTGTATATATACATTTGTTTGTATACACAACACAGTTTTATGAATGTTGTTGTTAAAGTCTAGCTAAAAGAGAAAAAAATACACTGTTGTACTTTCAAGCACTAGCCAAGTATCAATTCCCAAGAGATATGTACCACAAAAGTCCGTGACAATATTGATGTTCTGTTACCTACAAAATGATACAAAAATTGCATTCTATATCTCTCTTGCATTTTTATTACTACCTATGTCGAAGTCTTTATACAGCTCCACGTGAACAAAATGGTTCAGTTACCCTAAATAATTGTACAATTAAAACAGGTTGTAGAGTTGTAGGGAGTCAACTCAAAGTGCAATAAAAATAGCCACGCTCACTGTCATAAACTTCTTGTCTGAGCTTTTGCCTTTGACCGAGAATTAAAAGTTCCTGTCTATACATATCTTCTCATCGCCCTCTCAGCGACTGTGACTATTTCAGGCAAAAATTCTATTATAATTCCATTTTCCGCTCTATGGCAAGCCAAAGGCAATTTCTGAATATTTCATACTGCAATTCGCAATGAATCTCAGAGCATGGAGATAAAATAAAAGTACGCAGAGACATGATGATGGTACTACAAGAGAATGGTGTCATTGTATTATGATAATAATATGTTGGTGCTTTCTTTTAATTGTATGCACTACAATGACCTGTCTCTATATAGAATACAAAAGAGCTAACTAAAAGACCATCTGTCTCTCATCTCATCTCCAATAATGAGTCGGTCGCTCATCAAACGAATCATCGTTATCAACTCTCTTTTGACTGAACTATTGTCACATAGGCTAAGTTGCTCACTTTCAAAGAATACAACTATAGTAAAAAAAAGTATAGACAATCTTTAATAATTCACATAAGTGGTTAGCAACTACTTATAAGCATAGTACTAGTAGGATGATGATGTTGATGAGGGAAGAAAAGAAAAGTAGGAGGTAGGATGAGAAAAGAAGAAGAATCTAAGACAAGAATCATTCACTCACAGTCTTGCTATGAGATACGACTTTTTCATTTCTCCTAGATAATATATTTGAAATGGAATGAGATGCCCTCAAACTTTGCAACAACCTACTCTCTGTGGGTGACTTACAATCAACTTGAGAACAAGAGTAGTAAGTAACTACTACTAGTAGCCTCTCTTCTTCTTCTCTTTACTTAACACTATGAACCAAGCTTGTTTTTTGCAGCCTCAATAGTTTTACTTTATTTCATGTCAAGAAATTCAGCTACTACTTATTGCTGCTGCTCTTTATCATATACAACTTTGTAATAATCCTTCGACGAGTATAATCAAAATGCATCACTAACTGCACACATTATTACAATGCATCTTCTTTCTCATGTTTCCTTCACTCAACCAAGTTATTAATTCTGTAACACTATTTCATTCATTTCATTATCTCGAGCACATATATAGTTCTCTTTACCTTGTTGTTGTTTCAATTTTCAATGATGAGCATAATACATACATATTGCATGAGCTACTAAAATATTATATAGAAAAATATCAAATTCAATTATACCAGACAAATGGTTGTTTTTCAAACCATTTTATAGATCTCTTTTTACTTGTTACATTTGTAGTAGTATAAAGTATCAAATAACAATCATGGCATGTCAATGTTGGCATTGAACATGCAAGTTGAATTATAAAGAGAATTCTTAAAATGCTAAGTTAAAAGCAACCATGCGATGCCAATACCAAAACTAAATGAATATAAATTGTAAATAGAAATTTCTTTTAATATATATATAGGACAATTCATTTGAAAAAGCAAATTATCACAATGCAATGTAATCAACAAAACAATCAAGATGGTTCTCTTTTGAGGGAGCAATCACTCATTCAACCAATATTACCAAATCATCATACTTAATATGGTCACTCAAATAATTAGTGATGCTTTTATTACAAACCCATTTTTCTACGTGTCTTTTATTCTACTCTACTATATGAGCCACAACAACCCTGAAAAGAACAACTTGCTGTCAATAATATGTTTAATGTTTAAAATGTTTTGCTTTACATAATGTTTTAGATATGTCTAGAAATTTTGTAGCGTGCTGTTCAAAGATAAGAGTTGCATATGTTACTCACTCCCTTACTATATATATTTTGCTATTATTTGCATCTCTCTTCTCAATTCTACTTATGTACAATGATGTAATTGTATGCATATGTACACAAAACTACAACAGTTTACAAAGGTGGATAAACATAACTCACAAACCAACCATTGTGCATTTTATACTACAAGGGTAGTAGAGATTTGAATAGAGAAAGGTGACGAAATATTTTATTTGACTTGACATTTTACACACTTTGCATGCTGTGCAATATATAAAACAACAGCAAGTCCCACTAATATAATGAAAAGCTTCTTATTATTCTTCTTTACTAATGTGTCGATTGCAGATTAAGAGCAAGTACCCATTATAATTGTAATAACTGCTAATTGCCATTATATGTAAATTCTTTAATAATCCACGCAATTAAACTGTTTATCTTAATTTAGTAGTGCGTATGTTACTCATCAAAGAAAAATTAAATCCTCTCATGCAATCAGTCTTAGGCGTTTTTCTATTTATTTCTATTTCTACACAAGCTTCAAGATTTCTGACTGACTGACTATTTGCTGCAGCAAGTTCTACAATAAAAAAACTTTCTGATTTGTTTGTATACACACATACTAACTAAGTATACAGTTTGCTACTTAATACACTTCCACTTTGCACTTGCTTGCTGTCTAACTTCCTGTTGTTGATTTTTTTCAAACCACTCCTTATTATGGCTCAGTTTTTTCTCCTTTCTCATCATCATCTTGAGATTACGACACATAGAACTATTTAATACAACAACACGTATACAATATAAATCATAAAACAAAGGTGAAATTCATGTTTAATGTCTCATAAAGTGTTTGCTTTTAAGACTTACTTAATGTTAGTTAGCTCTAGATCTAGCTCTCAAGTTTTTTTTCTTCTTCAATAGTTCATATACTACACGTGAAAATGTAAATAATATCTTTGTATCTCTAACGAATATTGCATTTTAAAAGCTACTACTACAACAAACTAAACGACTACTACCTAATACACATGTACATATTAAGTGCTCTACGTGCAAAGACCATTTATTAGGTGATCCGGGCACTTTTTTCATGCCTATTTCTCTCTACAACAACATTATTATGGCATGTAATCATTATTGCAATCGAGAGTCTTCTTGTTGTTGGCACGCAATAGATGCATATTTTATATCGACAGCAAATTACATTGCATACACTCCTACCTTACGTTTCTAGTGTCCATTCAGTTATTTACTACTACAGTGGTCAAACCGACAATTTTACACCGACAATATTACGTCAAAAAGTATAGCATGCAATCGGGTAATGTATTTTATTCAGCCACATTTACGCAGTTACCTGCCTCAATAATGATTACTAATTATATATTCTTTTTCTTGTACTGCTGTAGAAGATTGTGTCATTTTGTGGTAGAGTACAGTACAGTACACGAGGTTTTAGAAATTCGCATAGTTTCCAATACGGAAGAAAAGTTGGAAAACTTTATTTAGCAAAAGCTCATGTCATGTACATGTGTTAGAAAATCCTTGGCATCATGCACAACTATTCAACTATGAACTTTTCTTCTATATGTGCAGTTCTCTTTCTCTATATTATACTCCTTTATATACTTAAATCGATATCTTTAGTGATTGTGCTTTTATGTGTCATGCTCGTGTTTACTTCTGAATTGAATATATGTAGGTAAAATGAATTAGAAAATCTTCTAACAAAATTCAAATATAGATTTCTCAATTAGTTCTACATAAATATCTAGTTCTATGTAGTTCTTGTACACATGCTTTTATTGGCATCAAAGCCAAAAAAGGGTTAGAGCAATCACAATGATCGTGTTTAACACGAGCTTCGAAATAATATATTTACCCATTAATTTTGCTTTACTAAAAAGTAATCTATCGTAATTTGACTTTAGGGCAGAAATCTATAAATTTGAGCATTGAGCACACACATCAGACTCCAAGTCCTTTTTGGATGATAACAATGTCTAAAAAGTGTAAGAAGTATATATTCTTCTATGTCTACCTAGTGTCTAGGGTGTGGATTGTAGATCGTGCGAGCAGCTAATAAAGGAAAAAGTTGGCAACTCAAGTATAAGAACTTTTGATTATAGTAAGGTAAAAGAAAAAAAATGAAAAAAACGAGTGCGGGCGTTTGCATAAATACAATGTTATATCTGCATAAGTACAGTATTACTATCTAACTTCTGTAGTGAATGTGATGCTAGCTTTTAACTTTTTTATACCTCTTTCTCTTCCCTCTTGCTAGTTGAATTATGTAGTCAAATTTTCACATGTGAATTAGCTGTCATCAAAAGTTGGATTCACTCATTCTATTTAATACTCTGACTGACTACTGAATCAGTAGTACTGATGATGATGGCCGGACGTGATTTGCGTCTATTTTCTAATAATAGTAGCAAATTACACACAATAGAGCGGTGATTTTATTCGAAAACTTTAATTCTTTTCTTCTTCTCTAGTTTTCTAGGAAATTAGCGAATTAGTGCACACACTAACTTTTTCATATATATAAAAGCAAAGTCATTCAAAGTCAGTCAGACAATTACACTCAACATTGAATTCTTCTTTTACCTTGCTTATGTTATGCAAATGAATTTTTATTCTATACAATAAATTCAACTAGAAGTTTCTTCTCACCCATATAATATAATAATCTTTTTTAAAAAGTGATTCTTTCTTACAACCTATACACACACTTTATCTTTTTACTCCTCTCTCTCTCTTTCGTCCTATTCTTTTAAAAGTCTGCAATATATATATTCTTCAACCTACACTGATAACTCTGTGAGAGAAGCTCAACTAAAATTGTATGTGTGTAAACTTGCATTGCATACACAAAATGTTTTTTTTCTTCGTCAGTGAAACTGTGACCATCCCCTTTCAATCCATTTTTATGGTATCATGTGTGTAGGAGGAATATAAGAAGCAACATGATGATGATGATGCAGGAGGCATTGGTAAATGGTGATCGAACAACACATAATAGACTTACGGTCTTTCTTACTCAAAAAGTTTTAACAACTGTTATTGTTTCTGATCAAAGAGGAGTCTCAAACCTCAAGATTTTTCTAAACAACGCAATAGAATATAATAATACTATTTTTCAACTCTTATATATACAAAAAAATTAACTTATATACACAAATAAAATATGGTTATAGAAAAATGTATATAATGAGCTAGAAATATCCACTGCCACGATTCTTCGAAAATCTATACTAACCAATTCTTTTTTAGTTAATATTACCTTCACACATTAAACCGTAGGTATACTCATTTTATGATGATGATAAATTTTTCATATATGATAATACTCTCGTCAACTTGCTATATGTTGCCTTCAACTTTTCAACCACTACTACTACTGGTCTACATTTTCGTTTATAATACATAAAACCTGGTGAGCTTTTAACAGTACAAGAATTTACAATGAAAAAGAAAACTGTACATATCATCATTTCTGACTTGATACTTTAATGCGCTTTCATTGCCTTGCCTAGACAAGCAAGCATCATTGTCATTTCTATTAGTGCTCATTTTGTCACTCATTATACATGCCGCCAGGTTCACACCAGGAAGCCAAATTTATGTCTTACATCTACCCACTAACTAACTATAAGTATAACTATCAACATCAACAGAAGAGAGCCATTAGCTTTGTATATATTTGTCACAATCATAATAAGTACTTATACTTTTTTCTCTCTCTCTCTATTCAAGTTCGTCAAAGCGTTAGCACTGCTAATACATGAACACTTAACAGTAACTGTTGCAGAATAATATGCTAAAAAGTTTTTTTAAAAAGGTATTATCATTACCAAATAGTAAAATAGACAAGGTGTTGTCTTCTTCATTTTTTTAATAAGATGTAATAACAAAAGCAAAGTGTAAATAGATACGACGGTAAGTGTTCTTGTGTAAATCATGGCCACATGTCATGTCAAGAAATAGCAAATCTTATTATTGGCTTTTGGGTGTAACTTGTGAAAGAACTTTTTTTAAACTATGAAATAAATTGCATATTTGTATCAAATCTTGTACATTAAAGTAATAGTAGCTGATTGTGACAATTATGATGAAGTAAACTACTTATTGGCAGCTAGCAACAAAGATTAAGGTTGACCAAGTTATCATCTAATAATATTAAAAATAAAAATCTAGGTGACAAAATTGTGTCAGTCTTTTACAGTCATATTATTTTCCTTGAGCTGCTCTGCTACCAAATACGTCCTTTGGGAGTATGTGAATTTCTTTCTAAAATTGCTTCCGTCATAAATAAGGAAAGTTTAATTTGAAATCTTAAAAGAAAAATATATGATATCTGATGATATTATTACTCAAAGCCGACTGCACTTTCTCATAACGTCATAACTCATCAGATTCAGAGAAGAACAATATATAGAGCAAAGTTATAGTAAAGAGTTGGAAATTCTCATTGTCAAAGACATTGTATATCTAACAAGTTTAGATTACAGTAATGCACTATGCATGTAAGTAACAATTACTTGAACCATTTAATGAAATTATGAAAATATAACAAACTCTGTCTCACTCTCTATCTCTACCTTTTCTCACCTTGTATTGCATTGTAACAATTTTTGTTGTCTATCCTGGAAAAAAATTCAATTTCACGTGTAGAAAAGTCATTCTAAAACAGAGAGATATGTAGGACTGTAGCAGGAGAGACTATTTTACCATTATGGAGATTATGTGTATTTGTATCCAAAATGCAATTCATTTGCAGCCTTTGTAACACATGACAAGTTTATCTATAAAGAGTCAAAGTAGTCGTCTCGTCTTGACCAAATTGGGAAAAAGACAACACATACATACATATTTTTTATATAAGAAAACTCTCTTTAAAAAAGACACTTGAGTCAAGTGGGAAGTTGTATAACAAAAACTTTTTTGTCATCTCATTGAAGCAATTTGAGTAAGCATATTTGCAAAACTCCAAAAAGTGAGACAAAACATTATTAAACGTGTGTGCACAAACTAAATTGTAATCTATGTGATAATGAATGCTCATCATCATTACATTCAGTAAAAAATATATCTCTATAATATGATTTACATGTTATTGCAGTTAAAGTAATACAGACAACATTTATCTTTAGCAAAAGATTTCCTTGAGGCGTAGTTTTCTTGTAACTAAAGTTAAATTCCAAAGCGCCTACTCTTACTGTCTTCTTTAAGAAGCCTAAAACACTATGACATGACAATCTCAGCAAGTAAATAGGTATCAGATCATTTTCTAAGATATATTCATTCTAAGCTATCTTCTTGTATCATCTTTATTTTGCTAAGCCTCAGCTCCAAGCACAATGTAAGATTTTTGGCATGAGAACCCAACCAACGGTCAAGCGATAAGAAGTCATAAGACATTTACCTCTTAAAATGAGAAGTGACATTTAAATAACTTTACTACACAGATGCAAAACTACTGATTAACAAAGTAGCAATTAGCCTTTTACACACCTATATAAAATATATATTTTCAGGATCATCCTTCCTACTCATGCACACGCCATAATAATAGTTAATGTAATCTGACTGACTTAAGGTGAGAGGGATGTTTTCAAGAGTTTTATTCATTGTTGCAATTGTACAACAACCGGGATTTAAAACTACTGATGACTGATAACCAGAACATTATCATCATCAGTACAACAAGAGATGATAGTACTTTTTCTGCGTTGCAGTTTTTCTTATTTATATATTTTAAATGGATCTTTCGCCATGTCGGTTGACTTTAGTATATTTTACATCCTACGTAAAAACAATAACATTATCATCATCACTACAACAAGAGATGATAGTACTTTTTCTGCGTTGCAGTTTTTCTTATTTATATATTTTAAATGGATCTTTCGCCATGTCGGTTGACTTTAGTATATTTTACATCCTACGTAAAAACAACTTTTCTTCTTTTCATTCACTTCGCCTTCTTCTTGACAAAAGTCATTTGCTTTACTTTTTAGAATAGATACTTCATTCATATGCCCACTTGACTAACTATGTTATATCTTCTTACTACGTTCTAGATTAACTTTAAAGACAATGAATACGTCTTTAAAAAACTTTGTTTCAATATGAGATTAAAAAGTAAACTAATACAATAATATATAGTATCGAGTCATTGGTAAACTTTCGTTTTGTCAAAATGTCAAAGTCAAATGATGTAGCATATTTCTTTTAGTTAGTACCATCGCCCTAAATTCTTGTAGGGCATGAAAAAGCACAAGGTGACTGATTGCTTTTGACAAAATCATCCATCACAAGATTTACTAGCAGCAAATCGAAATAGTAGGAAGGATATTAGACAAACACTAATTCACTAATATGATGTGCACTACAATAGAAAATCGTGTGTCGTCATCAAAATTATGTATGATATATGTAACGTAAAACGTAACTCTACAGCACAAAGTCAACTTGGTCAAAAACTCATCTCACCTTCTCGCCCACATTTTATATTGTCCTCAACACAAAAAAAAATCTCAGGCAGGCAGGAGTATAAAATATATAATATTATTACCACCACTTCTTCTTATACAACACAACTAGCAACAGCCCTTCTTTAATAATAAAATCAAATATGGTTAGGCCGCATATATTACGTGGGCTTTTGTTTACAGGCTAATTTTTAAAAAGATATGTGACTTTCAAAAGAAGAGAGTTATATAATGAAAAACTAACTAGATGCACTCTCTGGTAATAGAGTAAGCTACTTTGAAATGCTTCACAAAAAAGAAACAAAAAAAACATTGTTATTACTGGAAGATATATATAATATATAATAACAATAATAATTAACAACACCGTTAACATCTAAATGAACAAGCTTGTTGTGCCTAAATTATTTAAGACTTCCTTGAAGCCTTTCTGAAGGTGACATTCCTTATAAAATTATTCTCTGTTATTTTAAGTTTCGTCACGATTTCGAGGACATATTAAAGGCACATGTCTAATGTCATCTATATAGCAGTGGCCACAAAAATTAGTGTAGGAGTACTATATTAAGTACGTGAGACATTTAATGCAATTAGTTGATTAGTTTTTACTGAATAAAAATATAGAGTGAAACGAGCATAAAAATTGACATTGACATTAGAAGACTATACAACACTTTTTTTTGCAGTGTGCTATAATTTGCAATTGAAAGCTTAGTTTTCAGAAATAAGAGATTGGTACAATAGTAGAGCAATTAAGATATTAAGAACGATCAACAGATTAGGAAGGAGAAATAATCTACCTACATATTTTCATCTTTCATTAACTGCTTTCTATTCTAGATTTTACAATTCTTGCAGAAATAATATGATAGTCGACAGCATTTAAATTAAATTGCCTTCTGTGGCATTTTGGGCATAAAAATGATTATTACGCAAGTAAAGTAAAAGTAAGGTTTCGCACAAATAACAAGGAGAAATAAAAAAAATGTAGTAAAACGTTGCCACTACTGAAAAACCGCTCTCTTGTTGATATTGGACTACTGAATGACTGAACGAGACTTTTGTGCATATAACTATTTTTATGGGTAATATTTCTTGACATCTACTATTGCCAGATGTAATCAAGATACAGAAGATAAGAAACTATATCTCTCCAATTACATGTGCCCACATAGTATTTTCACAGAACTTTCATTATGTTTATGTGCAAGTGTGCAATATATATAACGAAAATCTTTAAGAGAATTAGAGAATTTAATTGATGCAATATAAATATAATAACTAATCTTTATCTCATCTTAACAACTCATCTATTGCTTGCTATAAGACACTATACTGACTGAAAAGAGAACATTTATTGTTATAAATAGCTCTGAACTAAAATCCATAATATCTAAAAAAGTGAAAATGTAACAACAATTAAAGTGAGCAATCAAGTAGTCCTATCCTAAATAGGTTTTCTCAAGGTATCTAACTATAGTCTCATAAATTATATTGAGTAGGTCATAAATTCCTCTATTAATTTGTGTAAAGGTCATTTCAACAACATCAGAATGCAATTTATGATTATGCTTGTCAACTTGTGACTTTTATTATTTAGTAATCAAAGATAATAATAATTTAATACTTACCATTTGCATATCATAGACATCATAAGGAATGATGTGAACGTAGTCAACATCATCATGATCCATATTTCTCATTAGTGACTGGAGTGGGTTAATTTTGACAATTGGAGATTCGTCTTCTGCTAGTCCACCTGAATTTCTTCGAGATCTTCTTTCGTCGTTTTGTTGTTCGTGATCTGCAGGTGCAGTTTTATTATTAAACATACGATTCCAGGCCCACATTCATTCAATATTTATTGGACACGATATGACGTGCCAAAAAAATAAAAGACTGACAACAAAAATAAAATGAAAATAACAACATTTGTTTATACTATTTTCTACGGAACAAACAATAACGCTTATTTTTTAACGAGTGGTAATCTCACAATTGATGAGTAAAACTTCCTAAAACAATAATCAAATTGTTGTTCTTTCTGTCTTTTGAATGAAGAATTAAAAATTCATTTCATTGACCTCAAAAAAAATAACACTTCCACTTTACACATTCTGATCAAGTGCCCTGCACTTGAGTCATATTTATATACATTATACTATAATTATTTTTGACACTATACTAATTTACAAGTGTGTACTTACTTACAACATCTAATTAACTATAAATAAATTAAAGAATCACTAGATGATAAACTTTTACACAATTTTAATCTTCTTCCATTCATCACTTTAAAACAGCAGTCAAATCATCAGTTGTTTGAACTTCCCTCAAGTAGAAACTTGTTAATAAATAAAGAGCCATTTCCGTTTGATTTTCTATTTTTAATTGTCTTGAATTTCAGTCAATTTTCAATAATTTATATTTGTTGGTTGATTTTGACAGTTAATAATTGTGATGGAATGATTCAGACGATGAGTCAAAATTCAAGCAAAGCAAAACAATGTTTTACAGGATGGTCATCTGTCTGTCATAGCTTATAGTGCAGAATATAGATACTCTTATTATACAAGTCAAGGTCCTTGTGTTTATAAACACAATGTATATTGCATAGATGACGTAGTTGCGCAAATAAAATATAAGATTTCTTTTGGGAATCATATAAAATGTTTTTGGAAACTTTGATGAAATTGCATATATATTGTATTGAACTCTCTACTATTAATTTATTTGCTTCTTTTTAAATTATATACACATGGCATTTTTAAGCATTTAACAAGAAGTAAGGCTCTCACTACTATATTTCTATATAAATTAAATTGATGATGATCTTCTACATTTTTTCAATTTGTTTACTTAGAACATCTTTTTTGACTTAATATTTATCTCACTTTCACTATATATATTGACTTCAATCTTTTCTTGATAGTAGACTATATAACAAGTACATCTGACGAAGAGGTCAAAAATTATGTATTCATAGTTTTGACAATTAATTAATTAATTTGTAATTAGTATCGGTAGCTAATATTTTAGTAGTTGTCTTCAATCAAAAGTGATTTCTTATATCTTGTATGTTGTTGACCTCATTTAATAGCCTAATTAGTTTACTTGTCTTTGTCCAATTCATTATGTTTCTGTTTCATTCTCTCAATAGCTTCCTTATGACGTTTGATCTCGTCCTCATGATGTTTGATTTCGTCAGACAAGTGTGATTTGAGGGATTTCAATTGTTCTTGTTGCTGAAAAATGTCATATAAATATATTTTAGATGTTAGATGTAAAATTGTGAGAATATTTCTTGTGTACCTTTTGCCGAAAATAGCGATCTTCTTGTGCCTTTTCTCTCTCAGCGAATGGACCACCACCACCTCGAATAGCTCCTTCACCTCCACTTCCTTTTTTGTCTGAATACATTACTCTCACGTTTCTAATTAATTAGCAGAAATAAATAAAAGTTAATATCTAAATACGTAAAAACATGTGACATTGATGATGCAAGCTTATTACGACTTTTGATGAAACAAAAATGAAAATGACACAGGACAAGTGAAGATGCTTTACCTTAGTATTGGAACACGACGAATTTGTGGTGCTAATTTCTCCAAAAGTGGCATAATTGTTTTTTTTATTAATTTGACTTTTTTAGTCTTCGAGATTTTTTTTTACCGAAAAATGAAATACTTGAAAATCAAATATGTTGCGCAAATGTATTTCAACACAAACAAAAATACCTAGATCGCGGTGTTGCTCTCGATGTTTTATTTGATCTAACTACAAATGAGACAAATTGAGAAAGTGCATTATAAAAATAAATCTCGGTTTGCCTCATCAACAACATAGCATGAATTTCTGTTTTATGACCATCATTCATCATTGTCGTCAATTGGATCTCAATTCAATCTCAATTCATTTGACTTCTACTGTACCTCAAGTTTCCATGACCTTCTCTTGTATGCACTCCTACAACTCTCTTTCATAAAGTTTCCCACAGTTGACAGATTTCATCCATTCAAAGTCATTGAAACATTGATATAAATCATACATTACTCAAAAAATGGATGCTACTAAAAGTGAGAAGAAGAAGAAAAAGAAGAGTAAAAATGAAGATGGTAATACTAAAGATCCAAAACCATCAAAGAAAGATGGAAAAGAAAAAAAGAGTAAAAAAGAAAAGAAATCTTTAAGAACACCAAGATCATCATCGAAAGGCAAAAGAGGTTTAAAAACTGATATTAATCTTGAGGTTGACAAACCTCCACCAACAATAAGTCCTACAGTTTTAATGAAAAAGTTTGGACCTCTACATGTAGAACTTTTTAAAAATTTATCTCTGTTTAATTTTTAAGACTGATTGACGTCTTGTTCTTTTAGGTTGATGCTCTAATGGCACAAACTGCTATTCTCATGCTTCAAAGTATAGAATCTCATGTGATTGTTGAAGCTCTAAATTGTCTACAAAAGTTTTGCAAAAAGAGTAAAGAAAATAAATCAATATTTGTTGCATTAGAAGGAGTTCCAGCAGCTTTAAGATTGATTTTTAGTGATAACAATGTAATACAAAGATTGTCTTTAAAACTGCTGTCACTAAACTCAGTTTTTCATGAGGCTAAACTTTTCTTAAGAGATGTTGAAGTTGCAAAAGAGTTGGTTCAATTAGCGGCGTCTAAAGATGAAGTTGTACAAGAGTATGCTACTTTTATATTGGCCTCATTAGCTACATTGGTAAAAGAAACTTATTAACTTTTTCTCTGTTCTGTAACTCAAAACGGTCTAATCATAAATTATTATTATAGTACACTGGACGACTTCAAATTATTCAAAATGATGGAGTTCCGGTATTAATTAATTTGTTGGGTCATACAGATCCAGATGTACAAAAGAATACTCTTGAAACAATTTGGAGATTACTTGAAGACCCAATGAATATTGAATTAATTACATCTACAAATTCAATCTCACCACTTGTCAATTTATGTAATAGTGAATATCCTTCAATACAAGTTGTGGCTATGAGTATTTTAGAAAAAGTTTCTACAAGAGAATTTGGAGTGAAAGTATTGGAAAGTGTAGAATTTATTTCAACAATAGGAGTAAAAGTATCAGATATAGAATTAGGAGATTTACATAGAATTTGTCTTCGAAGTTTAATTAATATGGCAGACTCAGCATCAGCTTGTAAACAAATGGGACCAATATTATCAAATATTATGAATTTATTAGAAAATACAAAAGATAACATGGCTAAAATCCTTTCACTTACATTAGCTGGAAAATTATCTAATTTACCAACATTAGCTAAAGGTTTAGTTGATTTTGGAATTGTTGAGAAAATAATAGCAATTCTTAATATAAGTGATAATTTACAATTGAAAGAAACTGCAGTTTTAGCTGCTGGACTTTTTGCTCTTCGAGAAATTAGAGCAAGACATCAATTAATAGAAGCTATTGGACCAATAATTTCATTTATAAATACAAATATGGATGAAATTACTAGAGAAGGATTTGAATATTCAATGTTAGCCTTGAGTAGTATTTTAGAAGATGGAAAATCAGCTTGCCCAACATTTGTTCAAGAAAATGGTTTAGATTTATTGAAAGAATTTTTAGAAAATGAATCTAAATTCTCTGATGATACATTAATATCAACAATGAATTGTATTAATTTATTAGCATTGCATTGGACATCTAGAGAACCAACTGTTAAAGCTGGTCTTATGAAACCAATGTTGGGTTGTTTATTACAAAGAACAAATCCTCAATTACTTCATGTTTCTGGAAATGCTTTATGCTCCTTGCTTTGTGATGAAAATGCAAGACAAGATTTTATGGATAACGAAGGATGTAGTGTATTACTTAAAATGGTTTTGCATGATGAGTTTCCAGTTGTTCTTGCATCTGTTCCAATTATTCATGTGATTGGTTCATATCCCAAATTAGCAAGTGAGCTTGTAAATACAGGTATTTTACAAGCTATTTGGTCAAGACAAGATCTCATAAGTAAAAATGGTCCATGTAAGGAGACGATTATACATATATAAAATAACTTTATAGTCCTTATTAAGATCTTAATAATTATTACCTCTTTCTATAGTAAAAACATCATTTGAACGTCTCATTTCAAGTCATTTGCCAATCAAATTTGCTATTGCTGGACATATTGATGCATTTGAAAAATTAGAAAATGGATTTTTTGAATATGGAAGTTTAAAAACAAATTCACCAGATAACAAGTATTTGTTACCACCATTTAATACAAAATTGAAAAATCCAATCTTGTATCTTAATATGGAGGCTACTGTTCCTAACAAGGAAATGCTAGAGCAAAATGTAAGTATTATTTTTATATAATAATTGTAAAAAGTTTATAAAAAATTTTCCTTTTCCTTCAATACAGAAAACTTTACAATCTCTAAATGAAAAAGATACAATAGAATCGATGATTGAAGATATCAAAGAGAATAATATGGGAAGCATTGAAAGTGAAATGGAACTGATAGAACTTGTAGCTCAAAAAATATCTAATCGACTAGGAGGACCAATGGATAAAATTACTACAAGTTCTGAAGCTGAAGCATTGGAATTGGAAGAAATTCAAAATAAATATAAATCTTCTGTTATTCCAATTACATTATTGACAAGAGGTGTGCATCGTCCAAGAGCTATGATGTTTAAAGCTATTATGGACTTTTTTGGAATACCTTGTTCACTTGAAAGAGGAGAATATAATAAAAAGATGTGGAATATTGTTCTTTTACATTCTAAAAAAGATCCATATAAAGGAGCTTGTGCATGTGTGACAGATCAGCAGTTTCATTCAAGTCTTGCAGAACAGGAAAAGTTACATAGATTTGTAATTGATTTGATTCATCATCCTGGTCAACTACTACCAATTCATAGCTATGAAGCAAATGCTTACTGTTTTTTCTAAAAAAAACTAACTAAAAACATTGATAATAAAGAAAACAGAGATTTATTATTATTATTATAACAAGAAAAGTGAAAAATTATTATTTTCAAATAAGTCTGTTTCATAATACTAAGTAGAACCGTAAATGGAAGTAATGAATCATTTATAGCATCAAAAATAGGTTGAGTCTCATTATGATCTAAACATCCTACAGCAATTAATGCTTGAATCAGTTGGTAGAGTTTATCAGCAGAATTATTTAAATTGAAACTAATTGTACTACATTTCATTTTAAATTCTTGAATCAGTGCAAATAGTTCCGGAATAATTTGTAATTGAAGATGATTAGATGAATGAATTGCTTTTAAAATTCCATAATGAAGTCTTTTGCTTAATACATCTTCCTCATCATTAGATATACAAATACCATCTTAGTAATTCAAATATTGCTGTCTGAGGTGGGTTAAAACATACAGAAGGACAAAGTTCAATCCAATTAGTAACTTGAGATACTAGTCGAGGTGGAGGAACTGAAGAGAAAATAAAAATATGTAAGACGTTTATTCATTAACAATGTTAATATCACAAAAGCTATTTGTTTACTTACCCTTGTTGCGATGATTTCGTGCAATTGCATGAAGTATTACAGACGTAAATGAATGAGATGTAGTTGGAAGATGATTATATTTTTCTGGTGCATTTTCATCTGTCACAAAATCTAATAATAAAACATATTTGATTTGTCATTGTTTATGTCATTAGTTTTGTTTTTGAAAGACTTAATTTAATCACCTTTCGTTACATCACTTGCTATGTAAAGCGTTGAAGGATGATCAACGCCAACGCTCTGTATAATTTCAAGACACAAGATTATTATTAGAATAAATAAATAAATTTAACTGTTATTCAAACATTAATACCTTCATCCATACTGCACAACAATTAAGAACTTCAGGAATGTGAATAGCAATAGACCATGAAGTAAGCATTGATAAAATTGCCAATGGTGGATCACCTCGTTGAAAATTTGGTGAATAAAAAATGGTGTGGAAAATAGTTTGACGATCTAGCTTCATTTCTGATTGATGAAAAATATGTTGCAAGAATATCTACAACTAATAACTTTTGAGCAGAAGTATAAACACATTGATGTAGATCATGAGTGTCCAATCCAAGAATACTGTGATTAATTATATCTCGAACCAAATCAGGAGACCATGCCATACCACTTTGTTTCATTGTATGATATAACTGATCTGAAGAAGAAGAAGAAAACAATATGATTTGTAATGATATTTTTTTCATGTAAAAATCCAAATTATTTTTACCAATTTTACTCAATGCATCTTTTGTATGTTCAGGAAATTCACTGTTCCATCTTAAACTACTTGTAATGTCAGCAATAATCCTTGCTGCCTGTTGATTGGCATTCATTGTTATTCTTTTTGACAGACAGCACAAAATGACAAAAAACAACAAAAACAAAAATATTTTGCTACTTTTGAAAATGACCGATTCGCGGAGAAAACATTGAGGCACATGTTTGAAGTAAATAGCGGCATCCCGTTTTTATAATTTGTTCATTCTGAAATTCATAATTCCAAATTCATATTTTCTTCAAAATCTTCAACTTGTTAAAATATTTATATAAAAAATTGGAATAATTTACTTAACATGCTACGTACAACGAATAGACTCAGAATTAGTGCAGTATCACTTTCAAAACTTACTGGACATAACAGTCAACTCAACAAGACATTTTCAGAAAGTTGTCCTCATCTAAACTTTACAACATCATGTTCCAGTTTAGGAATTTTTGGACCTCGTAGTGACGAAGGCATTTTTAAAAGAATAGCTAAGAAATTAGGATGGACACAAACTTCACGTTCCGTAAGAACAATAATAGATTATTGTGTTACATTTTGTAATATTGATGAATGTAATTGACATTTTATCTTGTCTCTGGGTTTCAGATACTTTTAGCTGCAGGATATTTATTGTATATGAAAGTAGCTGATGAAATTAACTATAAGAATTTCTTTAAATGTAAGCTTTTTATATACCATTCTTATTGTTGTTGACTTATTTGTACTTTTGTTTTAGATTGTAATATGCCAGATACATTTACTTCATGGTTTACTGTAATGGAGCTACATATTTGGATGCTTTCTGCTAGATTAATGGAAGAAGGAGACGAAGGCAAAGTTGTTAGAAATTCTATGATTAAAGGAATGTGGGAAGATTGTGACATGAAAAGTAAAAAAATGGAAGGTGCACTAGCATCAGCAAGAAAAGAGCAAATTCAAGGACTCAATCAACAATTTCAAGCTACAATGATATCTTATGATGAAGGACTACTTGGTAATGATAAAGTTTTAGCAGCTGCCTTATGGAGAAGGTTTTTACGACATGAAGGAGCACCTTCTCCTAAAACACAAGAAGAGTTACTAAATGAAATTGTTGCATTAGAAATGCTAGTCATATATGTTCGTTCTCAGTATTATAGTTTACATAAACTGAGTCGTGAGCAATTATATTATCGTCAACCATTAAAATGGGCTCCTTTTGATAAAACGCTTTTTGACTTGGTAGATCAAACAAGTAGCACTAATAATAAAGTATAAATGAGTCAATCATAGTTTAAAAAAATAAAAATCTCTAGTACTAAAACTAATAATATAATGTAGCAGAATGAACTTTTTTATACAGTAAAAAGAAAATACTACAAAAATAAAATCAATTTTCGTTGCCGAATAGAAGAAGTTGAATATTTTATTATTATAGTTTTGCTAGATAATTCATATTCGCTATATAATATTTAAAATTAGTCTATTTGTTCTATATCATATTCATAAAATAGTTTACAATAATATTTTGTACCTTACATTTAATAATATATATATTATATATATATACTTTTTTTTAGCAAAATAGTGTTGTGGACTACAATCTAATATATATAACATTCAATCCGAAACCCACACAGCGAGTCGATATATTTTTTATTAAAACACAAAGCAAATAAATTAAACGGGACATCATTCAATTCGCTGAATAAACATCATACATACAACAAAAAATTAATGTGGATAACTTTTTCTTCATAAATTATAAGATTCATTTTTTGGCTGTTGTTGTTGTTGTGATTTTGGAAACAGGCCTCGTCAATAATCTTTTACTTGTACGAGATAATCCTATTCTGATTCCAATTCTCTTTATCTGCGATAAATAAACAAAAATTAGGATTTAATTAGTCACTCATTTTAGTTCACAATTAAAAATGTTATGTTATTACCTTATTTTCTTTTTTAGTTACTTTTAATATTTTTGATGATGATTTGCTGGAATTGGAAGGTGAAGTACTAGATGTGCTAACTCCACTATCTGTAACATTGCTACTCTTATCAGATTCAGGGGATGTTCTTGTTTCATTAGAATTGGAAGTAACTCGACTACTAATATCATCTTCCAAAAACTCTACTTCATCTTGGTTATTATTAAATGATGATAAATACTCTTTATGGTTATTACTGGTCTTTAAGTCTGAGAGTTTAGTCGAAGAAAGAGATAATTTTCTTTTCTTTTTTTCATATTCCATGGAACTAAGTTTTACAAAAGGGTTCATTGGCAACTTTGGTATTATTTTGCCATTTATTATTGAAGTATCACTTTTTCTTTTACAAGAGGAAGGATAATTAGAAGTAGTTGTCGTTTTATCATTAACAGTAGTTGGTGCTGGTGGTGGTGTAGTTGTAGAAAGAGATTTAGACTTGTCATATGATCTTCTAATTTCAATTCCAGCTTTCTTTTCGTCATCATTAGCTGACTTCTTTAACCAAGCTAAATTAATAACTCCAACACATCTAGTCAAATGATCTGAAAAATCACTTTTAGCTAAGAAACTTGCTGAGCATTTAATACATTTATAACGACGATTAAATGATGAATTTTGTTGATATTCACTTAATTCATAATCTTCTGTATCACTGCTACTACACCTTGATATTGTTGCTGGTGATGACTCACGAATACCTACTGGTTGAGAAAAGCTCTTACCATAATGTATCATAGTGTTATGATTTGAAAGAGCTATGGTTGACTCAAATTCAATATTACCTATTGAGAGATAAAAAAATATAGTCATTAAAATTAAATATACCTACTATACTTTTACTATCATCATAAACTTACATAAACGACAACAACGATCTCGATATTCCTCTGCTTCAACTTGAGCGATTACTTTTGTTATTACATCTTCTACAATTGCAGACTCACCAACACATAATATTTTTCCTTCAGGTCCTAAAACAGCACAATCATGATTTGCAATTTTTCCTGCAGAAGTACCACAAGAAATGATGGACGGGTCATCAATAGAATCATTATTAGGTACACGCATTTGAAACATCACTCCTTGTGGCAAAACATTTTTCTTTCCTTCTACAATAGCTACATGAACTTGCGGTGGAGCTGAAGACGATGTACCACCACTGTTATTATTAATATTTTGTTTATCACAATTATTATTACTATTTAAAATTGTTGAAATGTCATTGTATAATGATGATGGTGGTGTTGAAGAACTAGCAATTTGAGGTGCAATTTTTGATAAAATACGATGCAATCTGTTAGTTTTATCAGCAACAGCTTTGTCAACAATTGATGTATTTGTTGAAAAATTATACTCAATTTCATGGTTCTGATTTTGATTATTATTGTTCACAAGTAATTGTGATAATCCTCCGTCTTTATCTTCAAAAGATGAATTAAACTTGGCTTTACAATAACTTTTCTTATGGCACAAAAAGTTTGGTAGGGATCTAAAAAGATTTCGACACAACCTACACTCAAGAATAATATCACATTCATCAGACAACAATTGTTTGACTTTAGGTGTTCCTTTTTTCATTAAGTTGAGTAACGAAGAAACTCCAGAAAGTCTTACATCGTAAGGAAAGTTGAGTTGTGATCTATCTAATGGAGTAGAAGATGAAGAAGAAACTGTTGTTGAAGTCGATGTCTGATTTCCATTATTATTATTGTTATTATTAGAATTAGAAGATGTTGGTGGTTGTGGTAATTCTTTAACTCCTTTTCCATTTACATAAGCCTTTACAGCTACTTTTCTAGGATGTTTCGACGACATAACTTTCTCTTGTACTCGACGCATAACGATGCTGCTCTAAAAAAAGGCAAATTCATTACAAATTATAATTTATCCTAGATTTTATTATTGTTTAAAAAGACTTACCAAAAATTCTAGTATAATTAGATTAATCTTCCATTCTTGTACATTCTACTCATCAGGTTTTTTGATTTCATCGAATCGCCATAATTAAAATTTTTAATTTACAACTACATGTAGCACTCAATTTATTCCAGGTTATGAATTTACAGAGATACAGGAACAGGATTTTGAAGTATTTACATATTTTTTAATTTTCAGTTACCTTCAAAAAGAACAAAAAGAATAAATTAGATTGTTGACCTTACAATATTTTTTTTAGAAAAAATGAAAGTAATTTACTTACCAGAAATAAAATTAGTGTTCTGGTTCTGGTATAGATTCTACATTTTAATTTTAATAAATCTTGCTGTTCCTTTCAATAGGAATTCTTAATTATCTATCTATCCATGTAAATGAAAGTCAAATAAAAAATTAACGAATGATTTGAGCGAGCATTTAGCAACAGCTCTTTATATCTTTATTATTTGTGCCTTTGTAATATTACATCAACTCCAACACTGATAGAATAGAATACGAAAGAAATCCCTCTTCTTCTACTTCTCTATTTACTTCAATAAATTGTAAACAGGTACATTTTTGGTTGGTGGCGCTCGCTGTCTTCAATTAGATGCTAAACAAACATATTGTGGAAGCTAGTTAACAACCGTTCCTTTTTCATGTCATGATGCATAATTGTGTAAATTGACTTATTGAGCTTCACAATGTCATCAATAATATTGTTGATTACATAGTTGATTTATTTTGGAACTTTTTAATTCTCAACTAATATCATGGAGAATATGATTGACGTCTTCTTTGGCTTTTGTCTATGTAGTATAGCTTATATCCTTCTTCTGAAATCTAATGATGAAACCAGTCTTGGTGA
>VCNE01000663.1:0-40864 GCA_009869805.1 Oncopodura yosiiana | reverse complement strand
AAACATTATTCATTATTGTGTAGTCAATGAGAGAGAGAGAGATAAACGCTTTCATATTTATTTTATGTACATTGAGTCTTAAGTGCCTATAATTTTTGACTAATTAGATTATTTCTATATAATGTAAACCTGATAGTGCTTATGTTAGGCTATAAGGTCATGTACATATAAGAATATAAAATTGACATTGACGTTCTTTAAACACTTTTGATGACAAAGTCAAATCTGATTTCGTAAGCACACATGTGAAACTATTTAGAACATATGAGATTAAAGATAGAAAATATAACGGCAACAAAGATGAAAAGAAATATACGCAACACATATGCAGCTTAAGGGAGTGAACTCTTTTTTTTTGTACTTGTCACAATCTGAAAAAATTTTCACAAGATCATGAGTCGAATCTTATGAGAGCCCTTCCCATCAACAACATTGGAGCGAAATGACATTTCTCTCTAGTCAAGTCTCAGCACTATAATGTAAATGTGTAGCAAAAGTCTCAAGCTTACTATATAGAAAAAAAATATAAAGTCATGTTGTTACATAGTCAATAGACTTCTAAATGCTAGCAGAGCAAAAAAAGAGAACTGAGACGTTTTTCTTATTTCTCAGCAATAAAATGACTAAACTTTACGACAACTAAAAACATCGTGTTGTGACTTTATATGAACACAAATGTTTAGAGAATTACTTCTCTAGTAGTAGTTTGACTTGTTATATTGTATGTTAAGTTTCTTTTCAAAAGGACTCTCTGTGTGACTCTCTCAATTGTGTTTCTGAGCACAAACATCATAAAATTTTGGGTGCTGCAGATGACAGTTGTAGGTTTTTTTTTAAGTCAACTCTTTACTTAACTTCTCTCAAAGTCTTGACCTTAAATGCCTATTGGAGTGACATTGGATTTCATAATGGGCTACAAATATTATTTGAGAAAATCATGTTGAGAGCATTTCGAGTTTGAAATTAATTAGCATTCTTCAAACATCTTATTTCCTTTAACTANGAGAGCATTTCGAGTTTGAAATTAATTAGCATTCTTCAAACATCTTATTTCCTTTAACTATATTCAACTCTTTATAGCAAATCCAATCCAATGAATATCCACTCACGCAACAGCAACTTAAAATGCAAATATCCTCATCGAAGAAAAAATTGCATAACCCACGCAAGAAGGTGGGTTCTGATTTTCAACAGCTTAGCATAAAATGCTGAGAGCTAAAAATGAACAATTTCAGCTCAAGTGTAATAAAAACGATACGCATCATGACTTAAGGAGTAGCTTTATTCTTATTAATGTAAGGTTTCTTGAAGTAGCGTAGGAATCTTACTTTTTCATTGTAGTATGTAAATTTAGTCTTCCAGAGTATTCAAGGAACCTCACCTTTCCCAAAGTGAAGACGACTTTAGGTGCAAAATTTAACTACTATATTTATTGCCTAAATCTGAATGCTTCACCTTCAATGAATACTTTTGCCACTTGATATATTACTACACACATTTATCCAGTGTGTGAATATAAATGTAATACATAAAACCATTCTTCTTGTAACAACACATCTTTTGCCTTTTACATTCAATATAAGAAAAAGAAGATGAGATGATAGCTACAAAGAAAAGCACTCTAAGATGAGCAATGTTGTAAAACACTTGTTGTATCTCTCTCTCTAAGAAAAAAACCAGAGCGATTACGACAATGTAAATTGGCATGGTGGTTTCATTTGGTGAAGAGATATACAATTATCCTCTTTCATGTATGTTGTTAGATATCATCATCATTTCGTTTGTGTGTGATGAAAAAAGAACTGGATTTTATACTCTTTAGGGCAACATTTGCAATCTGCTTTTTTGGGTATTAGCAGCAAGAAGAGAGAGAGAGAGAGAAGTATAGTCTTAAGTTGTATACACAATGTGTAGACATAATAAGAAAACAAGTAGCGAAAGACGGTTGACGGCTACTGGACTAAACGACAAAGTAAACGAGTAGAATTGTGTAAAAAATCTGACAGTAGTAGATTTTTATAATGCGAAAGAAAATGTGACCGTTTGGCTACATATTGAAAGAGAGAACTGGAGAATAATGAAATTATTAAAGTAGAAAACAAATCCGTTGTGAATGGTTAGAGGTTTGTGAAGAAGAAGTTACATAAAAGGGAAAATATATACCTGTGAGAATTTTAGCTGCTGGGCTATGCCAGCTTTGAAATGAAATGATGAGTCAATGTACTCTCTCCATACAACAAGACTTCTTTACTCAACTCACTATGTTGTGCTTAGTTGTTTTTGCTACAGCTCCTTCTTCTTAGCTCAGGAAAGGAAATTGTATAATGTACGCACGTCCGGATTAAACCTATGCAATAACATGTAAAGAAGAACGCACTACAGTGTAACGCATTTTAAAACAAACTTTTTTCTGATTGCAAACTGGAACTAAAAAAACTCATTTCTCCAAAAAGAATACGAGAGAGAGAAGAGGTGTTAGCCTTGAAAATAATAAATTGCGTGCAAAATTTATTTACAACGCGAAACTTTTTTTAGATGTAATCGTCAAAATCAAAAGTTTCTCTACAACTTTTATTTACATCAGTTCATATACAATGTTTGTCGCCGCATTAATTTAAGTTGTAATGACTATCTATAGACAACTTTTGGTACTTTTATAATAATAGTAATATAACGAATACAATGGCAGTAATTATTCTTTAGCTAATGTTTTATTTTTTATGCTGAAGCAGATGCTTTGACAGGCTCTTTGCCACTTGATTTCTTTTTTCTATCAAAAATTGATTTATCAGGTTGGTTCCAAAGTTGGGGTACGTTGCTGGATTTCCAATATGTGTCTTTATCTCCATTATTTTACATTGTAGCCTTCTTCATATTCATTTCCAGGCGACTAGAAAAAATACAGGAAAATAATTAGAGCTTTGTAAGGAAAGGAGTGTCGAATTACAAATTAAAAATAGAGAAATATGCTTACTGTATCGAAAACATATTCATAAATTTCCTTTTCTTCTCCATCCATTCTGAATGCTGGTGCACCAAAAACAGGCTCATGTACTAAACGTTGTATTATAGAATTTTTACTGTCAGTGTATCTATAAAAAAAATATAGAAGAAAGAATATAGAAATTTAATAACAATGAGTATCAACATTAAGATTTATCCAATAAACTTACATCCATCTTTGTTCACACCAATCTCGATCATCAACACGTACCCAATCATTCAATTTAGTATCTCGATAATCATAACAATCAAAATCAATCCTTTCAATATCTTCCACAATAACTTCAGGATCACCTTTATTATTCCAATCATAAATTAATAGTTCTGCATGAGTTCCAATATCCTTTAGATAATCTTGTTTATAAGCAATTTCCATAGATTGAAGGAATTTAGTATTTAAAGTTTTCTCTTCTCCATGTCCTCTCTTTTTTAAATTTTCTGTGATTGTAGCTACTGAAGCATCAAGATAAATGACTAAATGTGGTCTCATTAATTGACCATACTCATCTGTTTTCAATGCATGAGGACGCCATTTATAATATGCTTCTCTTTCTGTAAGAAATAATTAACATACTTCTTATTAAAATACAAAAAATACAACTAAACTAAGCAATAATTCTACTAACCTTCTTTATTCATGTAGCCAGCTTCACGCATTGCTTCTACAAAAACCATATCACTAAATACACATCTATCCAGTACAACTCCTTGTCCAGTATTTAGTAGATGAGCTAAAGCATCAATATATTGGCTGAATTTGTTGACAAACATATTAAATTGTAAACATGTTGCTTTTGGTGTATGAGGATTCTATAAAAAAATATATAAACTTATAAGAACATGAGTTACTCATATATTTATTGTCTAAATAAATTAATACCGCAATGAAATCTGCTTCATCATATGATTTTAAACTTTCTGGTAATCTATGATCTTGATCTCTAAAATCAAATCCATAATTATTGATATAAATTCCGTCCATTGTCACCATTGGGAAATATTGCATTTCTAACTCAGCAGCTAAGGCTCGAGCAACTTCTGATTTTCCAACAGCTGTATAATATAATAAAGTTAATAAAGTTCTAATGTTCACAGAAGTAATCAGCAAAGGTTAATTAGATAAATTACCAGGAGGGCCTTCAACTACGATGACTTTGGAATTTTCTCCAATTCTTTTTTGTGTGCTATCAAACCATGAGAGAAATGTTGTGTAGCCCCATTCTATTATTAAGAGACACATTATTAGTAATTAGCTACATGATTTACATTAGTCTTAAATTAAGAATTAAGACTCCTAATTTACGTTTATATGGCCAAGGTTTCGGTTTTTCAATTGCAGCCAATTCTTCTTTAGTTTTCATCGTCCTTCCATAAATGAATGCAGCTCGGACTTCAAAATTACTGGATCTTGATGGTGACAATAGGGCTTTTGGAAAACGAATTCCAAATGTTTTGAAACCATATTTTAATGAGCAGCTAGCCATTTTGTGGCTAATTAACTAAAACAGATTTTTTTTCAAATTATTTTTATTTTCTCTCTTCTCCTCATAATTTTAAAAATCCGCGCCATCATCAATTCATCGATTATAAAACTTTGTTCATCATCATAAAATTCGAGACTAATAAAAATCATAATTATGAAATTGCAACAATTTATTTTCATCATTCATTCTGGTACATTTTTGTCACCACCACCATCACTACTATTTCTCATTTACACATTGTTACCATGTGAAGCACTTTTGCTAGTTCATTCATCTCAAAAACAATTTCAGTCTCTCTTTCTACAATTTGTCAATTGTTGTAAATTGATGACATTTTATTGCCTAAAATTACTTTTGGGCATTTTTGAAAAGTGAAATCAAACGCAAGAACTCAAGTTTACAATTTGAATTGGTTTTAACCATAACCAGCAAGATGAAAAACTATCTTGTCATCATTTTACTTGTGATGTCAATTGGACAAGTGCTTTCCTCTGAAGGTAGCAATGGTAGCATCATCATCTTCAGAATCATCATTAAAATATTCCAATAATATAATTAACTTTAATTCTTTTCATTTCAGAGTATCCACGTCAAAAATTGAGATGCATCGTTTGCACCACAGCATTTTCCACCAGTCCAAAATTGACAGAGTTGAATCAACAACTTTCTGAAAAGAAGAGAGCCAGTCCTAATGTAGATACTCCTGAAATAACTGAATTGGAAAAGAATGTGAAGAGAATTGGTGAGAAAGAAGAGGACGCTTGTCGTAATCCACTTGATAAAAATGGGAATTTGAGACCAATAGTTGAAGAATTGGGCCTCGTCCTCTCTTGTAATGCCTTGTCACCATTAGAAGGAGTGACTAAATATGAGTACAGAACTGTTGGTAATCCAACATCAGGAATTTTATATGGTGATTCAAGTATTGACTCAATTCCTTATTGGGATAGTCCTTCAACTCGTTTTTATAATCAAAAACCACCAGCTAAAAAAGAAGAAGAAGTCAAAGTTAAAATTGAGAGAAAATATCGTCCGGATGAGTCTCAGGATGAATCTAAGAAAAAAGGTGTTTTTCCACTTTACCAACAATCTTATAGAAATCGTCTTTATTTGAAAAGAGATCCTAAAACTAATAAACCTATGGTTGATGCTCAGAATAAAACTCTTAAGTTTATGCCTGCTCCTTTTGATGTTTGTCGTGTTCATAAGATTCTTGCTCCTGAAACATTTTTATGTAAGATTTTTATTTATTTAGAAAGTATTATATGGCTTCTGAAACTATTTTTTTAAATTTGTGTATAGATGTAAGAAATGAAACTTGCAAAAGTGCCTGTTGGGCTTGGCAAGAATGGCCAGAGACAAAAAAACTTAATCGAGGTGACAAGGAGTATAATCAAAATTACAATGCAAAAGCCTGTGAAGAATGTATTGCAAAAGAGTACAAGAAAAATGATCTTAAAGAAGGATCAGAGAGAATTGTTCGTACTTGTGGCTATTCTACTGCGGTCAACTATGAGAAAATAGTTCCTTATAATTGCAAGCAGTATAAAGGTCAAGGAGCAACTGTAAGTTTATAAAAAATAATATTTTCTGGGCTATATATATATACTAAAAATATGTTTGTCATCTTAGGTTGATGTCTGTACTTGTAACGACAAGGATAATTGTAATGGAGCTCCTCACTCTCTCGTCATTAGCAAATGGACTTTGATTCTTGGAGTACTTCTCGTATTCTCAAAGCTTCTTTACTAAAAAAACTATATGCATTTCAATTCTATCATTTAATTAGCTTAAGAGAGAAGACAAATTATAAAATGTAAAATTGTATAATATATATGTAGAGACTTGTATAAACTGTCCAAATTATTTTGTATGTCAAGCCAAAAAGAAATGTAATGAGGAAAATTATATTGTAAGAGAGAATATATATGAACATCAAAAAATAATTGACAATTGCAATTCTTTACAAATTTACAATGGCTACATCATATAAAAACAACAGTTGGCAATCATCCCACTATTTAAAATATTTGAGCTACTTATCTTCTCCTGTCACGCTAATTCCAATTAAATCTCTTTGATAACATAGGCATATTATGATTACGTCGTAATCGCTCATTTCACTATTCATTGTATATCTATTTACTTTACGTTCAATTAAAATATTGACATTTGTTTTTTTATTCATTCTCTCACTGTCAGTTCAACTAGACTTTTCTATATTACTGTTGTTAAAATTTTCAGAATGATCATACCAGCAAATACAGGGCCATTATTATTGCTCTTGAGAGTTCTAATGATAAATAATACGTATGTTCCAGAGCCCTTAAATGCTTACATTGTTCCATTAGCATCACAACATATTGTAAGTATACTTTTTAATGATAATTAATTTTATTAATTAAGAATTTTTTGACAGGGTGGACGACTAGCTCCGTGTGACGAAAGACTTGAATTTATTTCAGGATTTACTGGAAGTAGTGGAATTGTAATTGTTACAACGGACGAAGCTCTCCTATGGACTGATGGAAGGTATAAGCAAAAGAGATTGAGTCGCTAATAAAATTATAATTTAATGTTTCCTTTAGATACTTTACTCAAGCTTTAGAAGAACTGGATCTTGATCACTGGACATTAATGCGTGATGGCCTACCAGACACTCCAAGTCAATGGGACTATTTAAAAAGTAAATTACCAGCAAATGCTAAAGTAGGTGTTGACCCACGTCTCTACTCAAAAGCTCAATGGGATGAAATGTCTAATGGTCTTTCTGCCGGAGGTCTTAGTTTAATTAGCGTTCCTACAAATCTAATTGACCCAATTTGGGAAAGTAGACCAGAGTGTTCAGAAAATCCAGTTTTTCAATTAGCAGAAGAATTTACTGGACGAAATGTATCTGATAAATTGGGTGAAGTACGAAGACAAATGACAGAGAATGGTGCTGATATTGTTGTAATTTCAGAATTAGATGATGTAGCTTGGGTTTTGAATTTGAGAGGATCTGATCTACCATCAGCTTCTGTATTTAATGCTTATATTATTTTGAAACAAGATTCTTTTGAGTTGTTTATTCATCCTGGAAAAATTAATGATACTGTGAGAGATAAGTTAAGTGATGAAGGAGGAGATATTCATGATTATGACCAAGTTGTTACCAGACTAGGAGAAATTGTAAGCCTAAAGTTTTAATTTATATTTAATTAGCTAATTAGTTTTTTTGGATTATTTTTAGGTTGCTGACACAAGTCTAACTGGAAAAATTTGGCTGAGTAAAAATTGTAATTATGCTTTAGTAAGCGTTGTTCCTTCACAGCGTCAATTAATTAAATTGACTCCATTAACAATGATGAAAGCTGTAAAGAATCCAGTAGAAGTTGAAGGAATGAGAAATGCACTCATTAGAGATGCAGCAGCTCTCTGTAGATTTTATTATTGGTTGCAAACTTCAGTTGAAAATGGAGAGGTTGTTGATGAGCTTATAGCATCTGATAAATTGATGGAAATCCGTAGAGAACACTCATTTTTCCAAGGAACGAGCTTTACAACAATTTCAGCTAGTGGGCCTAATGCAGCTGTTATTCATTATAGACCTACGCCTGAGACTAATAGAAATATTACAATGAGTGATATGTATCTTGTTGATGCTGGTGCTCTTTACTTGTAAGTGAATCATTGGTAATCAATTAGTGATTAATTAATTTCTAAAAATATCTTACAGAGACGGCACTACAGACATTACAAGAACTTTTTATTTTGGACCATCACCATCAGACTATCAAAAAGATTGCTACACTCGAGTACTTAAGGGACAAATGGCAATTGCAATGTCTCACTTTCCTAATAAAGTAACTGGGAATCGTTTAGACTCTTTTGCTAGAAGAGCTTTATGGGAAGTTGGCTTAGATTATGGGCATGGAACTGGTAATAAATAATTATTTTACGGAAAATAATTTGCTCATCTTTTTGCTAAAAAGTTCTTTGAATGTAATTATAGGACACGGAATTGGTCATTATCTTAATGTGCATGAGCCACCATCAAGAATTACGTACTTTAATGTTCCCGATGATTTGGGTGTAGTTGAAAATATTTTTACATCAAATGGTAACGCACTAATTAAAATTTTCTAATAAGGAGTTTTTTTTAATAATTATATCTTTAAACTAGAGCCTGGCTACTATGAACCAAATTAATTTTGGAATCCGTCTAGAAAACATAGTACGCTATGTAAATGTCAACCTAACACATAACTTTCAAAATTCGGGTTTTCTAGGAATTGAAGACCTTACATTTGTTCCTTATCAGCATAAATTAATCAATTTGGAATTACTGACACGAGAAGAGGTATATATTTCTCTTTTGACTAATGATGGCATTTTAATCATATTATTGTTTTACTATGCACTTCAGATTGTCTATCTAAACAACTACCAGGAAAAAACTCGAAATATTACTGGAAAATATATTTTGGATCACAGCTTAGGCCAGGAAGTTTATGACTGGCTAATGAGTCAGACGCAACCAATTCCAGTTCCACCTAAGCAAAAGTTTTATTGGACGTCATAAATTCCATAAATGTTATTATACTGTTATTTAAATATATAATTGAGTGCAATTAAACAATAAATGTGATATGAATTTTATTCTTTTTGTATTCAATTTCGCATATTCTATTTATATAACACGCAAGAGTATAAAAAGTCAAGTATAGTGAAGTGAAGGTCAATTGAATTAAATAAATTCTGTTTACCAATGTTAAATGATATATAGTCTCATACAATTGTAAGAGATTGATTGATGTAACATACAAATGAATCATCTGTGCATAAATCTGATAAAAAATCCAATTATCATACTTCAGAGTAACCGATTACATAATTAGCAATTAAAGTAGCAATCAAACGACTTTTTTCTTAGTGTCGAGTTAAAATTTAAAATGGTGTTAGCAAATACTCGAGAGTTATTAGTAGCATTACGGCTACTTATGACAGTGTCACAATTTCCGGATCCAGCAATTCAAGCATATATAGTACCATCAGTTGACGCACATTATGTGAGTGAAGATATATAAAGTGATATAAGCTTTTAAGATAAAAAACTGTATTTGTTTTAGAACGAATTTCCTAAAGAATGCGAACAGCGATTAAATTTTATTACTGGATTACCTACAAGTATTGGGAGTAGTAGTGCAATCATTACAACAGATAAGGCAACATTATGGGTTGATGGAAAGTTGGTTAAACCTTAAATTTATATTCTAGCTTCATATTCTAAATTAGCAATTTTCTATTAATTTAGATATTCCTTCCAAGCTGAGCATCAGTTAGATCATGAAAATTGGCAGCTAATGAGATATGACTTACCTAATTACCCATCTCAATCTCAATGGCTTAATTCAGAGCTTACTAGAGGTTCAAAAGTTGGTGTAGATCCAACATTATACTCAAAAACAGAATGGGATAAAATGTCTACAGAACTGGCTGCTGGTGGAAATGAATTAGTAGCAATTACAAGAAGAAATCTAATTGATTTAGTTTGGGAAAGTGGCGGTTTGGAACGACCAGCTTGCTCTAATGAGCCAATATTTCAATTAGATATAAAGTTCAGTGGCAAACTTTCTTCTGAAAAGTTAGCTGATGTCAGAAGAGAAATGAGGGAAAATGGTGCTGATGTTTTGTTGGTAACAGAGTTGGATGAAGTCGCATGGTTTCTTAATTTAAGAGGACTTGATATACCTTATACTTCAACATTTTTTAGTTATATTGTACTTACTGAGGCCGAAGCAGAATTATATGTTAATGATGCGCAACTTAATGAAGGAATTAAAACATATTTAAACACTCTTGGTATGACTATTAAACCTTATAGAGATATTTCTACGGGATTCAAAGCTGCTGTAAGAAAAAGTTTAGAATTTAATTGAGCTTAGTAATTTAATTAATTTTGTAATTTATTTTAAGGTGGATAGAACTACAGGAAAAGTTTGGTTTAGTAAAGCTACTAATTATGCATTAGTGAGTCAAGTGTCAAATACCAGACGTCATTTGTTAAAAGCTACACCAATTAGTTTAATGAAAGCAATGAAAAACAGTGTTGAAGTTGAGGGATTTAAAAGGGTATGTAACAAGAGCTGTGAGTTATAAAAAATTGTGCTAATTAAATTCTAATTATTATAGGCACTAATTAGAGACTCTGCATCTCTGGTAGTTTTATATTCATGGTTAGAAGAAGCAATCTCAAGATCCAAATCATAACATAACTGAAGCTTTTGTGACTGCAAAGATTCTATCAATCCGAAAGTGAGTTTTGAAGATTTAAAGCTTTGAAGTATAATGTATAACTTTTTATCTAAACTGACTTAGGGAACGTGAGAATTTCTTGCCAAGTAAATTTTTTGAACCAATATCAGCCTCAGGTCCAAATGCTGTAACAATTCATTATCTTCCAACACCAGCAACGAATCGAAAGTTGAGTACGAATGAAATGTATTTATTGGACTCTGGTGGATTATACTTTGATGGAACTACAGATGTAATATAAACAACTCTATATAAAAATTACAATTAACTAAATAAACTATCTTTCTATAGCTTACAAGAACAGTGCACTTTGGTACACCAACTGACTTTGAAAAAGAAGTCTACACTCGCGTCCTTAAAGGCCAAATAAATTTAGTTACGGCCATATTTCCTGATCGGACCGTTGGCCAAAGATTAGATTCTTTGGCCCGAATGCCTTTATGGGAAATTGGCTTAGATTATGGACTAGGCACGGGACATGGCATAGGTGAGAGAGCAGGCTTAAAATTAATTATAAAGTTGGCTATAAAGTAATTTATTTATTTAATAGGTTCATTTTTAAATCTGCATGAAGGACCATGCTTTATTGGGCCAATTTTTAGTCCAGATGATCCTGGGCTTAGGGAGAATATGTTTTTTAGCAATGGTAATTTTCTTACTCTTTACTAATTATTATCTCTTGACTTAATAATCTCTCTCAATTTTAGAGCCTGGATATTATGAACCTGGAAAGTTTGGAATTAGACTAGAAAATATTATCCGCGTTGTAAACGCTACTACTGAACATAATTTTCAAGGCTCTGGATTTCTTACGTTTGAAGATCTAGTAAATACTATAAAATAACTTATTGATACTTTAATCGCTAACATTTTTTCTTCTCTTTTCCTAGACTTTCATCCCTTATCAGCACAAGCTAATTAAATTGGACTTGCTAACTCCAAAAGAAATAGACTATCTAAATAATTATCAAGTCAAATGTCGAGAAATAATTGGAGAATATATCCAAACTAATAATTTGGGCGATGCTACCTATCAATGGCTTATGAGAGAAACTACGCCAATTAATGGTGAAGGAAATTCTGGCAGTGGTGGGAGTAAAGTATTAGGATACAGTTCACTGGTTTTAACTTTCATTACTTTATTACTATTGTTAAGTCTTACTAAAAAATAAAAACTTATGAGTCAATTATTCCAGCTAATCAGCTTATTTTTATTCAGCATTAATTCCTGGAAAAATGTTTGAGTTCAATTAAACAATAAATGATGTCAATCACTAATCTTTTTGATTGAAACTTTTTTAATATAGTATATGAATATACAACACGCTTTTGAACTCGACAGAAATTAAAAGTCAGGTAAAGGTCAATGAAATAAATCCATAAGTAATTACCTTCCACATATGTACTCTCTCTCAGCCATTTCAACATAATCTCTTCATACAATAATAAAAGTGTAATCTAATCATCAGTAGTAAGCATACTGTCAAAAGATTTACTTTAGGAAAAAGAATTAGCTGTCATTTCATGGAATTAGCAAACAATTACTGTATTAATCAAAATCAACATTTATAGTGATAAGGAAAGGAATAAACAACATAGTGAGCAATTATGATTATATGTGATACATCATTTTTAATTTATTCATTGTGTTGTAAGTGACGAGTAATATTTTTTTTAATTTGTCATCATGTTGTTAGCTAGTACTAGTGCGTTTTTAGAAACACTTCGTCTCTTTATGACAATTACGCAAATTTCAGATCCCACTATTGACGCTTATATAATTCCTACTGGAGATGCTCATTACGTTAGTTTAACAACTACTAATTTATTTTACAATATTAAAACTCATATTCTCTTTCATTAGACTGAATTTGTTGCCGAGTGTCATCAACGACGAGCTTTCATTAGTAAATTTACTGGAAGTGCTGGAACTGCTATTGTAACTTCTAGCAAAGCTGCTTTATGGACAGATGGAAGGTTATTAGAAATTAATTTATTTGAGATCTTTTACTAGAAATTTAAAATTTTTTGACTTGACAGATATTTTCTCCAAGCTGAACATGAATTGGATGAAAATTGGCTACTAATGAAAGATGGTTTACCAGATACACCATCTCAATCTCAATGGCTTAATTCGGAGCTTACTAGAGGTTCAAAGGTCGGTGTAGATCCAACATTATACTCAAAAACAGAATGGGATAGAATGTCAACAGAGCTTGCTGCTGGAGGAAATGAATTAGTAGCAGTTGAGAGAAATCTAATCGATTTAGTTTGGGGTGGTGGACGACCAGCTTGTTCTAATGAGCCAATATTTCAATTAGACATCGAATTCAGTGGCAAACTTTCTTCTGAAAAGTTGGTTGATGTCAGAGGAGAAATGGAAGAAAATGGTGCTGATGTTTTATTAGTAGCAGAGTTGGATGAAGTAGCCTGGCTTCTTAATTTAAGAGGACTTGATGTACCTTATAGTTCAACATTTTTTGGTTATATTGTACTTACTGCGACAGAGGCTGAATTTTATGTTAATAATGCTCAACTTAATGATACCATACGAGCTGCTCTAACTGCAATTGATGTGACTATTGAACCTTATGAAGACATTACTGTAGGATTCAAAGCTGCTGTAAGAAAAAGATTATGCAATTCAATTGAGCTTAGTAATTTAATTGATTTTGTAATATAGGTGGATAGAACTACAGGAAAAGTTTGGTTTAATAGATTTGCTAATTATGCATTAGTGAGTCAAGTGTCAGATACTAGTCGTCATTTGGTTAAGCATACACCAATTAGTTTGATGAAAGCTGTGAAAAATGAGATTGAGGCAAATGGATATAAACAAGCACTCATTAGAGACTCTGCAGCTTTGGCTGTATTCTGGGCGTGGTTAGAAGAAGCTATTAAAGAACCTAATCATAATTTGACTGAGATTTCTGTATCTGAAAAGCTTCTTTCTATTAGAAAGTGAGTATAGATTAAAGGAATTAAAATATGATGGTGATTTTTGATGTGTTAATTTTTAGGGAACGTGAGAATTTTTTGCAGAATAGTTTCAATACAATTTCTGCGACAGGTCCAAATGCAGCTGTAATTCATTACATGCCAACACCAGAAACTGATCGTAAAATGTCGGTTAATGAAATGTATTTGTTGGACTCTGGTGGCTTGTATTTTGATGGCACTACAGATGTAAGAATATATAGAAAATTTTATAGATATTTGGTGTAATTAAAGTTTCGTCTTTAGATTACAAGAACAGTTCATTTTGGCACACCAACTGAATTCGAGAAGGAATGCTACACTCGTGTTCTTAAAGGTCAAATAAATTTAGTTACTGCAGTATTTCCAAATCGAACTATTGGACATAAATTGGATTCTTTTGCTAGAAGAGCTTTATGGGAAGTTGGCTTAGATTATGGCCATGGGACAGGACACGGAATAGGTAAGAGAACAGACTTAAGCTTGAAACTGTTGACTATAAAGTGATTTATTTATATATTAGGTTCATTTTTAAATGTGCATGAAGGACCCAGTTCAATTGGAACAAGATTTACTCCAGATGACCCAGGCTTTAGAGAAAATATGTTTACTAGCAATGGTACTAATAATTATTATTAAATTTTAAAGTCAATTAACTAATTGGAAAATTTATAGAGCCTGGATATTATGAACCGGAAATGTTTGGAATTAGATTAGAAAATATTATCCGTGTTGTAAATGCTACTGTGGAAAATAATTTTCAAGGCTCTGGTTACATTACATTTGAAGATCTAGTAAGTTTTTCTTTACATCTATAAATTAATTAAGCATAATTATATTCCTAATTTGATTGATAGACTTTTGTCCCGTATCAACACAAACTCATTAATTTGGATTTGCTCAATAAAAAAGAAATTGACTATCTAAATGAGTATCAACGAAAATGTCGACAACATGTTGGAGAATATATCCAAGCTAATAATATGGGTGATGCTGCCTATGATTGGCTTATGAGAGAAACTACACCAATTGGTGAAGGAGAGTCAACAACAACAACGACATCAACTACAACTGAAAATCCTGGAACAACTGATTCATCAACTGAGTCTACTTCTCCTACAGATCCTCCTGGTGGTGGAGGTGGAAGTGGCACTCAAATGTTTGCATGTGCTTCACTTATCATTTTTACTACATTGTTACATCCTATATTTAAAAATTAATTACAACTTATTTTGGTGCTAAAATGATAATAATGTACAATTTTAAATAAAGTATTCAATACAAAGTCAGGCTCTTAATTATTATTACAAACAAAAACTCTCTTCTGCAATAAGCCACTTTGGCTCGTCACATATATCTCATATAATGTATGAGAAAAGGACCAACGTCCCTTAATAAACTAATGTGAGGAGTTGGGAGATTCTTTGAACGTGTGTTGAAATTCTCCAGCAGCATCCTATGTGTATTATGACAAAAGATGAGTTTACATCTTAAAGATTGTTAGGTACTTTGTGAACCTGACAATCAGATCACTCCAAAATTAAAAGAGAGTAAAAGAATAACGCCTCTGTTTGTGGCTTACGTGATATTTTGGCTGAAAATGAAGCATACGTCGAGAGTTTATTTTAAAGAGAGATTTTTTAAATTATTTTTATATTCTAATCAGCTTCAATGAAAAATAAAAGTTTAATTATTTAACTAACTGTCTGTTTATGAAATTACTTTTCTAATTGTTTACGAAGTGTAAATTACAGTGAGTTACAAAGTGTATCGTGAAATTGTTCATTTCGCTCTAGTTTTTCTTAATATTCATATAGTTATGAATGTAGCAAGTCAGCCGTTAATTTTATTCATGACTCCCATCAAAATTGAATACAGTCAAAGTCACAGTAGCCCTTACAGGTAAGTTTAGTTGATTCTCTACATTTCGAACTCGAGTTTTGCTGTTACTTATAGTCAATATGTACATGAGATGGACTTGAATATTCAAAGTAGATAAGAAAATATGAGAAAAGTACTGACTATTATTTGTCCTTGACACATATGCAAAATATTATGAAGAGTCTTCATTGAAGACCATAGTAAGGTAACAAATTCATATTTTCTCTTTATGAAAGCTATTTACGTTTGAAGAAACTAAACTACCTGCATTGCATTTTTCTTATCTTTCCTACCGGACAAAATATTTTCTTCTTTTCTTAGTACAGTGAGTGAGTCATAGTTTCATACATTTTTAGAGACAATAATAATATCAATTTTATAATATATATATATATATATATATATATAAGGGACAGTACTCGAGTACAAACGCTCATTCGGTTGTTACAATTTAGACGATTGGTACACAGAGTTTCTTCAGTGTTTTGAGTATAAATAAATTCCTTTAGTAGCTTTTGAACTTTTGACCCATTCTAATTTAATTACAACGACATTTTTGTCTCTAGCTAAAGTGTTTAGCTTATAACTTTTGATACTCGCGTCATCAAATTCAAGTGGTAAGCAACTACCTAATAAAAATTATATATGTATATCATTGAAAAGTTTTTCAAGAGTAAAATAATAATATTAGAGGAGGAGTTTCTTCTATTTATTATTTAGAAGAAGTAAACACTTTTTATTTTGACTGTGTGTCACACACTGTGAAATAGTTAATACACGTATACTAATAAATACACAATTCATTTCTTCACTTTATAATAGAGGACCCATCCAATCTTATTCCATTAAGATGGAGAACTTAACACGGCAAAGGAAACAGGAACTTGACGAGATCTCTCACAACGTACAGCAATTAGTTGTCAACAAGTATCCCAATTTGGTAAATCTTTAACTTTACTTCTAAACTATAAAAAATCATCCTCTAATTAATTTTATTTTCTTAGGGATTACAAATCAACACATTGGACATCGTTCTCCCTCGTGAGTACAGTAAATATTTTAAGAAGGAAATCCATTGCAACGACTTTAAAGGAAGAAATTGGGAAGAAGTTTTTAAATCGTTACCAGGTTGGAAAATTATAACAAGCAATCACGACCGTTTTTTGACGTTTGTAAATGCAAGTCCTGAAATGAAGAAAATTTCACAGATGAGCAACTATCAGTCCTTAAAACATGCAAATGATCCATTGCTTCCTTACTTATTTCGTATGAATCCTTATTATCGTACTTTGACAGAAACTGTTGACAAGAAACGAGCTGTCCATCAGAGACTCAAACAATTAATGCAAGAAGTGGGATACACTGAAATGGAAAATTTAGCCAACAATTTGAGTGAGAACTCTCAGCTCAATATGAACACATCAGATAGTGAGAAAGATGCTAAAATAGAACAATTAGAGGCCAAGTTGAAAGAAAAAGAATTGAAGTATCAAATTATGAAATCTAAAAAAGAAGAGGAAATTAAAGATTTAAAGAAGAAATGGGATAAACATCGAGTAGATCAACAACATAAACAAGATGGCTCAAAGTTTTCATCAGTGACAGTTGATAAAAAGGTAGAAAAAAGATTTAAATGTGCTCGTAAGCAAGAAGCAAAGGAAGAGATTAATAAGAAAAGAGCAGTAAAGAAAACTGAGCCTAAGAAAGAAGTCAAGCTTCAGCTTTTTGATTTTATGAATATGTCATCAGAGTCATGTACTGACTCTGATGATGACATTATTATTCTCGACTGATCGAGAAAGTTTGTTATCAATTATGTTTCCCTGTGTAGAAAAAAGTGACTTTTTATAACTATTGAAATTTATTAGGAATTATTTATTGTGAACCATCACATTTAGCGTATGAGTTAAGTTATAGATATTTAGCATATATTATAATTAATTCTTTATCGTGTGACATAATTTATAACTTAAGAAAAATGTACAATCAAGTTTAAAAACACTTGCCAGTTTTATATGTATTAATGAGGTGATATTTATTTTGTCATTATAATCGTCGATAGGAACAGTCTATATGCATTAGCTTCTATGTAAAAAGAATCAGACTTTAAAGATTAATTAAAATTTTATGGGGTATTTTTATACAAAAAGTATTATGAGGATTTGCATCTTTTATTACGACACTGTGTCATCTTCATTGGTAAATAATACTAGGCTGATTATTTGTCATATCATCGTTAACATTTCAGTGGTCATATTTAGCATTTTGGACATGCGACTCTTGTAGCTAAATGGAGACTTTAGAAATAAATTATTTACAGGAGTATATCCAAATCGAAACTTATAATAGAATCTGTTTATCAGTGTAAGTTTATAAAAATGTGTAGCTAATTAATAAAATTACTAGCACCCAAACTCTTAAACGCTGCATTACTAGATACCACTATGCTACTCTTTAGTTTAAGCAGTGAAGCTTCCTTTACATTAGATAGTGACTACAAACTACGTATAGCTTTTAGTAAGCCAGCTCAGCTCTTTGCTTAGAAGAAAACTCGTCTCATTCATAAAGTTGCTTCAAGCGGAGGAAGACTGTTGGTGAATTTGCTCTCTAAACTATTTCTACACAAACTACTATATACCTTTACAACAGTCGCCGCTAACCACTATCATCATCACATTTTACAACAAGTGATAGGTCAGTCAAAAAATTCTTAGTTTATTTACTTACAAATATTGATAGTGTCATTACAAACTAAAATAAAGTTCAAAAACCACGTGCAATCTTAAAGCAAATAAGACGTGTACACCAATAAGATAAAAAACTAGGAAGAAGATAACAGCCTTCGTCCATGAAGTTTTTTATGGCACTTCTTCTCTATACTTAATTTACTCAAGTCCAAAGTACTTACTTTCATCAACGGTTCACAATTGTGTCTTGTCGTTTTTTGAAGAGCTCATTTCATCCTCTCATCATCACTTGATCTAGTGAATGAAACTAAAGAGTCAAGTGTGCCAGGATAAGTTGAGTGCACAAGTGTTGGAAAGTAATTGTGGGCAACAGCTTAACATTTGGTAAAGATCCAAGTTGCATTCTCTCTCTCTTGTTTATTATCATTCCTTTATACCACAGTTGACAATTGAGATTTAGGAAATTTATTTGATATCCAACATTTACTCTCTCGTCACTTTCTGCATATTTTAGCTACGACTTCATTCAAGAAGATGTTTTCAAGTACATAGAAAATTAGTATGTAGCTTAAGGCGCTCCCAGTTCTCATTGTTTGTTATTGTCTCTCTTAACTTTTATCTCTGAAAACTTTCGAGGTCAAGGAGAAAAAGTCAAATATTCTATTCAATATTTCTTTTCTATGTTGTTATGAAGTGAGAGACCTTTTGTAGTTTATGAAGTGTGGGATATATTCTTAGCTTAATGATGATACATCTGTACATTATATGGATTGAGATTTAGAGATTTGATGCGAGGCAATGTGGTTCATAAAATAACATCTGCCTCTTCTCTTGCATTTAGTAGTTATATATTAGTAAGCAGATGATATTCATTGTACAGTTAGCAGTTGTTGTGTGTCTGTCGGTTTATTTCAAGTTGTTATTTAGTATTATATTATGGCTACTGTTGAGAATCCCATTTGTGTAGTATACTCTAGAAGTAAAAAAATGAATTCAATTCACATAGAGAACATTGTAAAGGTAGTTATTTTAGAAGAGTGTGATTGCAATTTGTTATTACAACTTGAAAATCAACTAACGACCAGTAACTGCAAATGTGCAATTTGAGAATTCCGGTTGCTATAATAGTTGGCTGCACACCTTAACTTTTTTCTATACCTACCTTCAAGCTGTCATCACATTGTAAACATTTTAAACTCATCACAGTAGTCAGTCTTAAGGAGAGAATTTTATGCTTGAAAAGGTAAAGTTTGTTGAATTACAGGAAGTAATACTGCCCAATGGAATTAAGAGATTGATAGAGTTTTCTGAGATGAGGTTACTGGACTATAAAAATTTACTCTGTAATTAAGTTTAGTGTGGAAGTTCTTAATTTCATAATGTATTTAGTCACAGAGTAAAGTATAATCTTAAGAGTGAAATGTGAATTCAACGAACCTTACAATTTCTAAAGTGTGAAGCTACACCTTAAACTTGAACTCTTCAAGACTTTTAAGTTAGTCTCATGCAGAGATGATGTTGAGTCAAATGAATATATTATGAGAGTGATGTTTTTATTTGTTTCTCTTTCATTATAAAGATTTTAAGTAATAAACACAAGCTCATGACTGACACAAGATTCATGCAGAGAAGAAGAAGAGTTGACTTGTGGATTTAGGTGTAAAAGCAGCTTTTTAAAGTACTGTGGCTTTTAAGATTAGTCACAAGGTATTTCCATGAGTCATTTTTTGTTGTCTTTTCTCATTCATATATACATATGTGGCTCATATGTCTCTCGTCTTTTTGAAAATCTTGAAGAGTTGAAGAAATAAGAAGCTCTTTCAGCTTATATTGTATATCTTAACATATACGTCATGTTTCTTTCAACGAACAACTCTTATTATATTCTATGCATTAACTTTGCTGAGCTTTTAAAATCTTAGTACATATATTTAGTTAATCGAAGCTATTTTTACTATTGTGTAAAGTTCTTTACTTGTCTCGTTTCAGATAAGAAACAATAAATAGCTTTTATTTAGATGTAAATCGAATTTCTTATTTTCTTATGTAACTCCTTATCATATGTATCCGAGGTCAAAGGTTAAGCCGACAGAGAGAGAAATTCAGCAAATATAACTTGACATAGTTTTTTTTATTCTTTTTTATCCAGTTACGTTACTTCAATCCTTAAATTTTAAATCAAATAAGAAGTTGTACTTGAGTAGGAAACGGCTACTTTATATGATGACACGAAGCGAAAAAATTGAGTAAACATGAATGCATTTAACTTGAGGAAATATATGTAGGCGTATAGTAGAAGTAGCTTTTTTGAGTGTGTATAGCACTCTTCCTACTTTTTACCAAGTTTCAGCTACATAAATAAGTAAAGTAAAGTGTAGTACTTTTATGTTTATAATATATGTATATGCTTTTGAATCTACTTACAGATGCTTGGAAGAAGAATAAATAGGAAATAAGCCCAACTATTATTACACGTTACATTTACTAATACCCATTATGCGCTTTTGCCATCGTCAACAACAAGGTATATTATTCTGAAAGTTATACAATAAACAGGAGCCATTCAGCTCAATAACTTTGCCAGAAGAATATAAATACAAATGCTCAACTCAGAATTTCAACCAAGTTGTCGTCGTCCAAAGTGAGTTGGTCTACTCAAATGAATTCTACTAGAGCACGTGCTACACAGGCTTTGTGAAAAAAGGAAGGAAGTAGAAGAAAATCTAGACGAAAAATCTGGAAATTTTTTTGAGAGCTATACTCTTTCATTTTAGAAATTTATGTTGATATATTGTGACCATACGTTGTTGAAATACAATGAGTAGTATTGTAACTCACTGAAAAGAAATGACATAGAGCCAGCCGAGTTTTTATACATTTCCGGATTCCTATTGTATACCATATATAGAAGAGTAATATAGAAAAGTGCCTACAGTGGAAATATAGTTCTGAGAATAGTTATATGGCAGTTGGCAGTGTAAGTGTGAAGTGTACTTTAAGCCAAGACATATTGGCAAAAGTTGTCATCATATTTCACATTCTTAACCAACTCTAGAAAAAACCAAAGTGTATTCATCATCTTATGAAAAGTAAAGTCAAAATGGGTAAAGACGACGCTATGAAATATCCGGTTACTAATCCCTCATTCAGCGGTGGAGGACCTTATGTCAATAATTGTAATACAAGTAGCACGTGCAGTGGCTCAAGTTCAGCTAATACAAGTTTCAATTATAATCATGTGAACTCTCCACCAAATTTTATTCCCAATGCGGCATCATATACTAATGGAAGTGTTGAGAGTCGAAGTAGCAGTAGCACTAGTCACAGTGTCATGAGTCAAGCAATGAATAATTATCATCATGATTTTTTATCACAACAACCAACAATGTATGATATGGTTCATAATCCAAAGAGCAGTTACTTTATGGGAAATTATCATTTACCTTCACCACCTTCTTCCTGTGGTGGAAATAGTGTTATTGCTACTAGTGTTTCAGCTCTTAATATGCATCAGCCACAACAATCATCTAAATTGAAATCAAAGTCAAAGTCAAGTTGTTTAGTGAATGGTATTGCCAATGGTCATAGTACGGGATCTTTTTCTAGTAATTCGACAAGTAAAAGTTGCTCTACTCCTACAACATCATCAATCATAACTGCATCTCAAGTTGTGGCTCCGTCAACAACTCAAGAGTTTGATACAGAAATTAAAGTGCTTTTAGTTGGTGACTCAATGTGTGGCAAAAGTTGTCTTGCTACAAGATTTGTCTGTGATTCATTCAATGAGGTAAGGAAGAAAATTATGTGTGGGATGTCATTGTAAGGCTTTATATTATAGTTACCTATGGATAGAATTATCGAATTGGACTAAAGAATTTTAATCAAGTCGAGTCGAGTATAAGTTGCATATCAAATTTCATTAAGTATTATTATCTTTAAAAAATTCGATTTGATATGTTAAGAAATGTAAATTCGATGACTCTATTCGGTATGTTGATAATGATCTAAGTGACCAGCGTAAATTAAAGCATCGATTTGATACGGAATTATAGCTTCATTTTTTGGGGACACGTAAAGAAATGTATCATTTGCTTTTAATATTCTTGTAGCGCATCTTATCTTTTATCCACCTTGCTTTACTTTATATAAATGTGTGCATCGCGTGAGTCATGAGTCTTCCCATTACTCTTCTATATATCCTCTAAATCCTATTGTATTTTTTGTTGTTGTGTATCTTCATCTTCCTTATTTCTTTTGACGCACTTGAAAACTATTGAGACGTGGGTGATCTCTACTCAATCTGTTGCTAACTTTGGTGTAAGACAAAAATATGTAAATGTTGAAAAGGCTCTAAATGGATACATCTACATATAGTTTTTGTAAAGCAATGAATCTTCATAAAGTTTGACAACCTCTTGGCATCGTGATATATGAGTTCCTTGTCTTTTCCCTTGTATAGTACACAACATTTTTTAGATATTTAAATGTCAATTTTTGCGGTCTCTCTATATATATATTGACAAGACAAAACTAGCAGAGTACTCATCACATACTCTCTCTCTCTCTGAGATGATAAAATCGTTCCTAGTGCTCAACTGTAGTTTTTTAATGTCAAAACATATTATTTAGCTAACAGAGTCCTAAGTATTCATGCATGAGCTATTAGAGTAAAAAAAAGTAAGGTCTAAAAATTATGTATTTCTTATGCTCATGTTTCTTTTTCTTTTTACCACTTGACTGTTATGTAGTTATGTAATAAATGCATGGGAATATTTTTCTCTTCGTCTTTTGGTTTTTATGAGCGTAGCGAGTGCTGAGAACTGAGTTCTTATGTAACATTAGACAAACCAGTGGAATGTGTAAACGGCAATGTTTCGTCATTTTAACGGCATTATTATTATTGGTGGAAGCGTAAACTTATGTTTTATTACAGACGGATGTTAGCATTTAGACTTTATGTAGATTCATATATGTATATAGCAATGTATATATTGTGGTTATGTGAGGCACGAATGCAGCTGTAAATATAGTTATATATGGAGTGCAGTTGCTTTGGTTCAGAGAAATTATTATATATTCAACTAATCAAGGAAGAGACCTTGGTTTGAAGTTTTGACTTGATATGCAATGAAAACTATAAACTTTGAAACTACTCTCCCTAAGGAACGATACTCTTATACAACATGTGAAACTAAAAAGTTTTAGTATAGAGAGAAGAACATAGGTTGACTTGTAAGAGAGAAATGGAAAAAGTGATGTTGGAGAGTTTGGGTAGTTTTTCTCATATTAGTTAAGTAGTAAGTAGTGTATATTTTTTATCATGTGAGAACTAGGAAAAAGTTTTGTTTAGAGAAATGCAATAGAATGTAGAATTGCAAAGCAAGTGGGAAGAAAAAGAAAACTGAGATGAATGGCATGTTTGCTATGTAGGTGGTGATGATGAGATTATGTATAGCATGAGTACACAAAGTTTTACAGAAAAGAGGGAAAAAAGATTTTCTAAAGTGTCTTCATTCCAAGAAGAAAACTAAAGGAATGAGAAGAGTAAAGAATGGTGATTCTTGATATGTCTTGGTTGGAGGATTTGTTAATAGAATATTTTTGTCCACAACTACTAATTACATTCCTATAAATATGTTCATTCTACAGAAATTGAAAAGCTTATTAGTTGCGCAACTCATACCAGTTCTAACTAATACACCTTAACTTGTTACCAAAAGTCAAAAGGAATAAATGTGTGGCGTTGAGATTCTCAACCTCAGAATTTGAGATATTTTTAAGTACCTATAAAATTTTAACTGAACTCATTTACTAAACAATACCTCCCCTATTTTAACAATCGGCATCAAACTCAAAAAATATCATTTCCATCAATAACACAAAATGTCAAGATTTGAATTCTGATAATCTCCAAATAACATTTATAGCTGTCATAACTGTCTCCAGCCGTCCTTTCATATTTCTAAAATTCTTCAATTTTTAAGTGGCTTCCCAACGCGTGGGCATTATAAGATATACAAGAGGAGAAAGTGAAATGAAAATTGCAAATTAATATTTAAATCCTTAATATACCTTGTAGCGAACCTACCTACCTAACTCTATCCTCTATAACGCCCACAAGATACTATATGTACGCAAGTAGTACCACCAATAAAGATTATAAAATGAATATGCTGTGACCCATAAGTCTATAAAGATTAGATTACATCATGTCATGAATTCCTTTATAGAATTCTACTAACATAGTATATAAAAGTTGTGAGTTATTACTACTACTGGTTGTTCATTTCACAAGGACTGACATAGCATAAAATAGTTTTGACTCTCACAGGAAGGATATAGAGTAAAAGTTAAAATGCACTCTCTGCAAGCTTTTTCAAATGCAATGAGTTACAACTGCTCTGGCATGGCATTAATAAACTGAGTAAATGAAAAGATTCTTAGACACTTTGACGTTTGATTAAAAAATAGAGAAACTCTCTGATTTCCTACTCACTTCATCTTATCCGCTCTTAGGAATTTTAGGAAGATCAATGAGCCAGAATATTTTGGTTTTTGTGCATATGTTGCATCTTCTAATCTAATGTGAAGGCTTACTATATAAGTTCATCATAAAAAGTGGGACAGAGATAGAGAGAAGTGATAAATGTATAGAATATATTTCCATTGGGCTTTTACTTTACATCTTGTTTTTATTTATAAAAGGAAGATGCTTCTTCTTAGGCTTAAATGTTTGATGAAGAGTCTTAGAAAAAAAAGTTTTATATACTATAATATTGATCACAAGAGCTAGACTTCTGGGAAGATGTTGATGTCACTATAATAGAAATCTAGAAAACTTCCACTTGTCACACATGTTTAGTTTCTTTTTGCTATAAGGGTGGACAGTTTTGGTAAAAAAAAACTTCTCTAGTCTAAATTCTCTGAATATTTAATAATCTTTGTGGTTGTTTCTTTGCGGCTACTGTATGTCGTTTTTTCTCCCTTCAAAATGATCATAAATAAAAGACATGTTTATTTTAGCATTGGGTACAATTTACAGTTTTGACATGTGTTATGCATGTTGTGTATATTTTAAAAAGTTGATCACATTTCTCTTATCGATCTCATTTATTATAAATAACTGGTTTTGCCTTCAGCTCTAGTGCCAAAGTGTCATATTACAAGAATTATATGGGTGAGCTTTTTTGCAACTGCCTTTTATTATTGTGTACGTTTGTCTATTAAATTAACTTTGATTAACATCTAAATTCTTTTCCTATCCTTATTGACGACTGACGAGTATATATATTATCAGCTTAGATAAAAGTGTGAGACTTTTTTCCTTAATTAGATTTGCATAAGCAACAACTCTTATTGTAGTGAGCTACTTTTTTCAACAAGCTGATCTCGGGTTACTTACAGTTAATAAAGTGTAACAGAATCTTACTCAAGTTATAATATGAGACGCTTGTTGTTTTTTTCTGAGTAGATAATATTTTCCTCCTATATATCCCATTATGTATATTTGCTAATGAGATTTTTATTACTCAACGTGATTTTCAATTCGCCTTCACTTTCCATTTATTAATATAGCAAAAAAGTGAATAATATAATGATATGCGTAATTTACCAGCAATTTATATCCTTAGTATGAATAATCTAAACTAATTGTTTCTATACATCAAACAAGTTTATTAGATTAAGCATCGCATAACTAAAGTAGAACTTTTTTTCATATGACTCTTCATCTAAAGGAAAACGAGTCTTATAATGATGCTAATGCTACAAAAGGCCTTTAGGCTGTCAAATGTCGAACAAGAGCCCATTACACTTTACTAGGAAAAAACATGCGACATAAGCAACATTATTACATGTACTTTATTAATATTGTGATTACATGCAATTTACAATATGTGAGTATATGCTCTATATTTTTGTATGTTCAAGAAAAACTTTAATAAGAACCACAAGAGCAGAGCAGATGCAAAAGAGAAAAGGCTTCATATAATAGCCTCATGCCACACACACGACTAAGGAGAAATCCAGTTTCCTAAATGAGGAGAGAGAATATAACAAAACTCTCGTTGACTTACTTTGTATGTTTTCATATATATATATGAAATATACATAAGCAAAATATTAGTTGGTTTCTGACTATATAAGAAAACTTTTGCCTTTAGTTGATAACTGAACTGCTGAATTGTACATTGTTTTACTGTGGCCTAATAACATTGTTAAGAGTTTTAAGATGTATTGTAATAGTTGTAATAAGTTGCTATACTATATAGGCTATTATGTTATATAATAATTGAAGAGAATAAGTTTGGGTAGAAATTGAAATCAACTTTTCCAGACTGAGAGAGTCAAGCATTTTGTGTATATATGAGACCTCATAATTGCAACATGTCTTTTTGCTCAGTCTACTACATGATACACAATATTGTTGTGTACAGGTGCAGATTAGTACTGGAGAAACGATCCATAAGCTCTGCAAAGTTCTCTTTTTGGCACTTGTGTATAAAGAGAGCTGTTGATACTCTGTTGTTTTAAAGCGAGGGCGTAATGCAAAGTAATATGTAGTAAATATTTGATATTTTGATAATTGAAGCGAAGTTCCTTGAGGTTAGAAGCATTTTATATGTTGATGACGCGCTCATCATTTCATGCAGAATAAATGCTACTAGTTATAATGCAAAGTTTTGGCTTCGTTCCTAATCTGTTTTTATATTCATTTGACATGAGATGTGCATTAAAGAGACACAGAGTTCAAAGCAATTAATTTAATTTGTCGCTTTGAGTAGGCGTTCAAATAAAATTTGAGGCGATATAAATTATTCTGGAAATTTGAAACTTGTGTGCGTAGGTTTTAATTTCAACCAAAAAGAGAATCAAATTCCATGAGTTTTAATTTTCACGTCTAATTATCCAAGATAATAAATGAAATTCAAGATCTGCGTATTTTTGCTCACTTTTGGATTGTCAGCGTTTTATATACAGAGTAATAATAATTACTTTTATATAGACAACCTTTTTATTTGAGCATATGTGAAATAGAAGTTTTAATTGGAAATTTTTGTTTCATCTTCAACTTATTACCTATATATTATTACAAAGTTTAATGGAATGTCAAGCACACTCAATGAACTCAATGAACCTTCAACTATATGCTTAATCACAGAGTTGATATTTTGTTTAATATGGCAAAGGTCAAATATATGATTATAGGCCACTCACTCAGTCAGAGTTGATTTTTTACCTCTGCTCTTTTTAATCACAAACCAAATTGGAATCTTGAAATCTTTTCCAGTTGAAATACTTCAAAAAATGTATATACGACGACATCGTTAAAAAATACGAAGGACGTTTTGAAGAGTTTCAACTGCAGAAAAGAGAAATAGGTTTATGATCTCAAGTGAGTATAGAGATCTAGTTACATGTGAGGGTCGTAGCAATTTCATCAAAGTAAGTCATACACAAGACATCAAATGAGATTTACTGCTGGGAGAAAGATAAAAGCCACAGACGCATCTCTCTTTTTTTCACTTACATTCTTTGCAAGAGCATAACGTAATAAAACACTTTTTATTTATAGTAAACTTCTTAAGGAAGTCGCAGAACATTGCATAACTTCTTACAGTAGTAAATGAACGCAAGAAAGTCTTATATGTAAAAAGCACAAATCAGAACAAATTATCCTGAGAGCAAAACTAATGCAAAAGTCTTTGCTTTGGACTGTCATTTGTCATTTTCACATTGCGAAATGAAGGAAGAACTGAACTCACTAACCATGAAATAAAACATAAATAATAAAACTGCAAGAGCTATGTTATGCTATAGTCTTATCAAATCATCTTCTTCCATTTTATAATAATGAACTTGGGATGACAGTTGGAATGATGATGATTTGTTGACATGTGCTTCCAAGACTTGTTTGTGTTTTAAGATATATAGAGTATTCATCTTCCTTTCTTACAGGATGTTCCTGACTTTCACCATATATTTTTCATGTTGACATTTTATATTTTATTTGCTCAATGTTGTGTTGTTGTGGTCAATGCTCTACACTGTTGGTATCATCATGGGTGTTCGCTGTTTCTTCTACTGAACACATAGGTTCAAGTCAAGTGTTCCCTAGGGTGAGCAAAAGCGAATTTTCTGTCATATGTTTTCTTTTTTGTCTGTCTCTGACTCAAGAGAAAGAGACTATAGTGAACATTGTATAATACAGGTTGGAAATAAACAATGGAAGTATTTACCATCTACTTTCACTTGACTCTCTATGTTGTTGGTTGGTGGGCTCATTTTATTTCTCAGGTAGGCAGGTACGTACATATTCACTTCAGAAGAGGAGAAATGTATATATAGAGAAAAAGTTCATTGATTTTGTATGTTGTGTGTAGCTCATGAGATTTTTTATATTGGATTATTGTGTTTGTGATAATATCAATAAGTACATTGTGTTTTAGCCTAGATTCGTTATACTAGTGGCTCAATCTGTTCTAAAAATAATTAGAAAAACTAGTAAGATGTATTGCTATCTGTAGGAATCGAACCTAGAACTCTGTACATTTAAAATAACTTGAGTTACTTATCTTTAGTGTTTACTCACTAGAGACATTACTACACTAATGTTTGAATTGATATATTACATGAGAAATAAGAAACAGAGTATATCTCTCTAGTAGCTATTCTTTTTTCTTTTGTAGAGCTGTAACTGACACATGGCATACAATAGCTACAGAGAGAAAGCATAAGGAAAGTTTATAAGAATAAAAAATGGGAAAGGCACACATACATAATCCAATTCAGGTAAAAGCATAATATATAGGCACGTGACATATCACTGAACTGAGCTTATACACAGAGTACTTCTATATTACTAAACTCTTTGAACACGTTTGCTCTTCTGAAAAATGTTTCGAACGTGCAAGTATTCCCTAGAAAACTAGAGCACACAGTGTACTTTTTGTATGTCTCCTTAGCTCTTGTAAGTAAGTAATGTAATGGAACAAGAGAAGCTAAAACTGATATGAATTCTGTGCAAATACAAGCGACTGATCAAATGATCAAAATCTTCAAGTACTTTCTCTCTATCTCTAAGAACAAAGTTACGAGAGAAAGTCGAGTTTGATTTGGTTTTTTTCTTTGGTTACATTGATATTAGACCCATAGATTGAGAAAGTACAGAGAGAAAGATATTTAGAAAGATTCCACAAGGATTGGAATGTCTCTTTTATGGTTTCAACTTTCTTGTTGTGTTGTATATTATGTAAGAGAAGAAAAAATACACTAGTATTTTATCACAGAAATATATATTTTGTGAAAAGAAACCTTGTAGTGACAGTAATGGGTTACCTATGCAAATATAGAAACAAAAAATGATGAATACTCTTGAAATATTTGCTTTATGACTACAGTTTTGTAATTTCATTTTCCATTTTATGAGAAAGAAAAGGTGTAAAGAGTTCAAAATTTCATTTTCTTTTTTGCCAATTTTACAAAATAAAATGACTTTTGGGTGAATAAATTGTGGAGAAAATTCGCATTTTATGACATTGTTATTATACTATTTCCTTTACTGTATCAAAAGTCTTGTAAGTGTGTTCTCTCGTTCTAGAGCCTTGACAGATGAACTGGAGTAAACTTCCTTTATAGAGCTTATATGTGAATAATTTCTTCTGGGAACATTTTCGCTAGTGTAATGCTTTAATGCTCACTGAAAAACAAATGAGACACGAGGGGACATTGTGTGTTCTACTGTGTGCAATAATGATAATTAATATTAACGATCCGAAGATGAATTATGTGCGAAACCTACAGCATAGCGTTTTAGATTATTAATGAGTAGCTCACTATATCTATATACTCTGTTCTTATATACATTGTAATATGCAAATGAACTTTTACCAAACTATGCACACGACATATTGCTCCTGTATACAACTATTTTTGATTTTTTGCCAAACGATCATTATCTTCGGCATGTGTGCTACTTACACACAATAAGACACTCATTATTTTCAGGTGCGGTATTCTAACTACACTAATCAGACAGTTGAAATTTTCATACATTAGTCACTGTAATTGAGTTTTAGCCACGCATTTTCTATTAGCACGTTTTCTTTTACTCTGATTCTCTCTCTTCTTCTATACTCTGAACTCTCTCTCTCTCTCTCTCTCAATTTAATTTCCTGAAAGCTTCCACCACAACGTGTCACTTTACAATATAGCTATTTCCCAGAATAGAAGATCACAGGTAACATGTGTAGATCTAAGCTATGTGCGTAGGCAATGAATCTTCTATGTCAGTAAATGTAACTCATCAAATGGATAACTGGGAGCTATAGAGTTTTAGAATGAAGTCGTGCAGAGGTTTTGGAAAGAGAATTGTTTGTAAGGTGTGACTTGACTTCCATGTGACATAATAAAGAAATGAGTTTGGTGTAGCTGAGGAATTTATCAGAATATAATGGAAAAACTGTTCCTCCTTAGGCAATGCTTTAAAGTTCTCTACTCACATCAATATAAAGTAGGGCGAAGAATGACTCTTGACTAGAAACATATGTTGTAACGGTAGAAGAGAGACAACTTCATTTTACAGAGATATTTTTCCTGTCAAAAACTATGTAAGGCTTTATGGAGAAGAAAAAAATGTAACCGAAAACTTAGTCTCTGGTGAATAAAATACAAAATACATGAGTCACATTGAACCTACTTACCTACATATAAAGTCTCAAATTTCCGAAAAATGTATAAGGATAAAAAAAACTTGAGTATATCTAGAGTCACACGTACGTCATTTTCTTTCCTTTAAATGACTTACACTCTATAGACGTCATTCACATTTACAATTTAGATCTAAAAAGAGAGCTTGTTCACTCTAGTCGATTTGCACGCAATAACTTTATTCAAGATAATATGAACCCATTTCCTTTTAACTTACTTCCTTCTTTCTCATCTATGAAATTTTCACTTAGTGGCTTGCTTGGCTTTAGAAAACATTTTGTGACAAAACAGGTGCACTTTAGTTGTTACAAATTCGTAGAAAATCATATAGGTAACATAAGCTTATTAATGTCACGGCTATATAAATATATACTTGTTCTAAAAATATATTTAAGTCTACAAGTTTTTCTCTTTGATGCTTTGCAAAAAAATACGAGTTACTTACGTTTGAGAGTTCCAGATAAAAATCTGATTGTGTCAGTAGTTGTTTTTCTAAGAAAACTACGTAATACGCCTAACAGGATTATTTTTAAAGACAAGCCTTATATATTGATCAAAGTGACAATTTTTTTTCCATTCCAGGTATATACGCCTACGAATTTTGACAAGCAAAGTCTGACGATTCAAATTGGACAGTCAAGAATTAAATTCAATATTTGGGACACGAGTGGTGAGTTTAATTCTATTAATATATATACCTTGAAGAAAAGTATACAGTGTAGGAGTCAACTCACTAAAGTAATTGGGTAGAGGAAATACTATATATGAAACATTCATATTTTTAATATTTACTCTACCCTTTGGCTGTGAGTTAGGTTACTGTATCAAAAAAGCTATTTAACTATTGATAGTATTGACTCAAGTCTAATAAAGCTGAAAGGATTCTTACATTTCATTGAATATTAACTCCTATGTAATATGATATCATACTGTCCGAAATTATTAGTTTCAGTATTGACCATAATAATTTTATCTAATAATTTTCTTCTTCTAGGTTCTTCAGCTCATGACTTGGTTCGTCCACTTGCTTACTCAGAAGCCAAAGTTTTTCTAGTTTGCTTTGATATTGCGGATCCTTCGTCATTAGATCATGTCGTTACGAAAGTGAGTTTTGTACAAATTATCTATAATCATGCACAAGTCTCTAGAGCCATAAACTATTGAATTACTAACTACTACTCTATAATTGCCTTTTCAAGTTTTTTCCCAAAAGGGAAATATTAAAAGATTTTATGTTGTACATATAGAGTGAAAATGTGAACTTTTTAGAAGTTTTCAAATGTATTAACAGTAGTATTAGTTTGTCTAGACTTTTTGATATTATTTAAATGAAATTTCTCTCTGACGTCTAGTAGTTGCTTTCACCAAAAAGATATTTATTTCATAATAAGAAGTCTATAAAATAGTAAAACTTGCAGAAGTATTATATCCTATTTGATGATGACACAAATAGAATACCTGAGATGGAAGAGTTGTGTGTACTTTTATCTATTCCAAGTCTGTTGTCGTGTTTGTTGTTAATATACACAGAAATTAGAAAGAGAGACATATTGCCAAAGGACATTGTATAGAAAAACAGGATTTGTGTAGGAGCTAATAAACTGTCACATATACATATTTCTCTATTATGTAGGAATGCAATGTTGCATGTCACAGAGTCACAATTGTCCAAAAGCAGGAGGAAATGTAGAAAATAAATCAAGTAGCAAAATATACTAAGTAAGCACAGGTAGATAATATTTATTGATCGAGCTCCATGAGATTTTATACACGTGTGTATGTGAATCCAAAACTATAGATAATCTTTTCTACATGAAAGATTTTATTTACTTTATTTTAACTCATTCGTGCATATTCTACAATTTCATTTATGCTCTAATACATTTTTTTGTATTTACCAAAAACAGTGGTCTCCTGAAATTCGAGCTAATGAAGAAGGAGACAAAGTTCCAATCATTCTCTGTGGTTGCCGTTCAGACTTGAGAAGTAATGTTGAAGTTTTGTCAGCCTTAGCAAATCTAAAACAAATTCCAGTTACTAGTGAACAGGTATATACACAATGTTTTGTTTTCCTTGTCTCATTTGTCACCATAATTTATTATTGTGTCTTCTCCCTCAAGCTTAAACTCTTCATGTTATCTCGCTCTGTCAATCTGTAACAATTCTTATACATATTCCTTTAAAAGAATCTCTAAAGAATTCTGTTGACCTGATCATCTTGAGATGACAATTCAAGTTTTGTACCACATCAGTAGAAATTCTTCTCTAAAGCCTTAATGAGTTGAGAGTTTTTATAACGTTATACTAATTTACATACTGGGAATAAGAATGTTGAGATCAGACTATATAGCAGAAGAAAACTTTGTAATGAATTCTAGACATGACTTAATGTCTCTTAGACTCATATGCTGCATTAACTTTTCCTGTAGTCATCGTCAGGTGTATAAAAAGTAAAGAGAAGTAAATGAATTCATAGAGTTCTTTTCTTCTCATCTCCACTACAGTGCATTGAGTGATGGAAAACTATGCATGTTGAATGATGCAGTGTAAGATATTTTCATCTAGGGCTAAAGGTAAAGAAAATGCATAAGGCACGTGTATATGTAAAAGACACCATGGGAAATCATTTCGTGGTTTGAAGACGAAAAAAGTGTGTAGAATTTACAGCTGTTGTGTTGATAAGTCAATACTAAAACATTCAGAAGGCACAGAGAGAAAATCACGTTAGTGAATAACTTTGGTTAAAGTATTTAAATGTGGGCAAAAAAGTCGTGTAGGAAGAAGCGTAAAAGATTTTTATTAGCAATAAAAAGAAACATAGCGAAAGCAATTTGACATGTGGATGACATATGTAACCTTAACTGCTTGAAGCTATAATTAGTGAAAATGTCGTCTGATGTATTACAATACTATAAATGTATTCAGTGTTTCATATTCTTCAGAATTAGTAAATAGCTCCAAGTTACTACTAATCAATATTTGTCTTGCTATCTATAGTACAAGAGATATATAGAGAGTATTGTTTTATGCATAGAGATCATGAATCATTTAAACTTTACCCAACAACATTCTATACAGTACACTATATGCTTAAAAGCATTAAAAACTCTCGAGTGTAGTAAGACTATATTTTATACCTGTGTTACATAAATGTATTCAAAGTTCTCCAGGAAGATGAGAGAGACGATTCTATACTATGCTAATGGAAAAGAAGGCAGCCTGAAGAAATTTTCAGGTTGTATCAGCATATTGTTATATATTACTTCTTCTTAGAGAAGATAAATGAATCTAAAAATGTAGACAAGAGAAGAGCTCGTATATCTTTTGCTTTTAAAGGAATATCTTTATCCATTTATACAAGCTACTTTTCTCTCTTGGCATACATGTCAACTTCATTTTGGTTTTAGATTAGTAAAATTCTAGTATATGTATGTACGATGTATAACCATTAGGCTAAAGGTAGATGTACATATAATATGTTAACCTATTCACATTTTACGAGGAGAGACTAAGGTTTATTGGTTCAGAAATAAATATAGAATTCGTTTAACACTGAAATCTGAAACTATATCCTCTAGTAAATTCTCGTATCAAAAAACCCGAACCTCTCTTCCTAAGCTTGGCCTACATAAGAGTCAATCTCTCAATTCAATCTTCATCTTGAATAGGTGAAAAAGGAAACATTAGGAAAGTCCTCTGATAGTCTAGCTTTCTAAGAATTTGTGGAATTTCTGAGTCTTGAGAGATTTAAAGAGACAGTTCTTAGATTCCAAGTATTAATAATACTCTAAATCATATTTGTCATGTCATGTTATATTATCCTCGACTAAAAATTCAATTAATATTGATTAAGCAATTAGTGTCTTATCTTCGTTGCCATTAAAGTATGAATTTTACATGAAGTTTTATATATATATATTCTTTTGAATTTTTTCTAGGCACTTAACGTAAGCCGGTTTATCAATGCAATGACTTATGTGGAAACCTCCGCCATTTCTCCAGGATCTCAATGTATTCGAGACGCTTTTGAAGTTGCGGCACTAGCAGCTCTTGGGAAATTGAATGGTGTTGGATTTGATAAAAAGAGTCCTTTTAGAACATCATCGGCTTCAAAGTCTAAATTGAAATCTTCATTGTCTTCATCTCCTGTTCATAATCTTACGAAGCAAAGTGGTGGACTTGTTGGAAGTTCTAGTGGACTCAGTAATAATATTGGGAATAAAAATAGGGGACGAGTTAATGGAGAGAGTAAACAAAAGTGTTCTATTACGTGATTATCATCACAAAAATTTCAATTTACACTTTATAATTTTGTTGATATTTTGAAAATTATGATCAGAATGTGCCTTCACGAAGATATGGAATTTACAATTAACTTAATTAATGTTCACGTCTCTCATATAACTTCTGTTTAGTTTTAAACGACGTTGAAGTGAAAAAAATCATATTTAGTCAAAAAACTAATTTCAGTCAATTGAAGTCAAAATGTACAAAAATATTTCATGTCAATTTACATATTATATCTTACGGGTAGCTGAATCACATTATTAGAATATTACAAAAATATTTGTATGTTGACAATCGTAAGTCATAGCATTACATAACAAAAAGTATAGCTCGAATTTATTGTCGAGAATAAATGTATTTTTATTATCCTGAGAAAATCACAATAACGTCAATTAAGGAGAATACAGGGCAAATATTAAATTTCTTGGTGCTCGTTTCTTGAAAAATCTGTACTATAGATATAAGAAATTAAGTTATTTGAAAAATACTTTGTACTATCTTCATGTTCTATATATATATGTAATTGTTATGAACAAGATGATGAGGTCAAATAAAAAGAGACGATATATAATATGAAGATAAATAAATGTGTCAGAAAAGAAAAAATAAATCAACTGGATAAAAACTGTTGTGCTCTATAAGATTTTTTTAGTTTCATGATGTTCTCTCACTGGATAAGATTTTGTCCTTTTGCCCTTGCATCATTACATATTACATTTCATATAAGAGAAATGAATTGAGAATTGAGTTTCAAGGCTTCTTTCATTTAAACTTTTTTGATTAAGTTGACTTGCCAGATAAATAATATTGCATCCAGCATCTCTCTCTCTTCATAACTGTGATAAAAAGCAGCTCTCTTTTTCTTCATCTCTCTTGTTTATTTGTATCTCTTCTTGAGACATCTATTTTTAATGTCAAGGTGGATTTTTCATTAGAAAAGAGAGTCTTTGATATTGAACAGTATCTAGTGATTTTTTTCTTATTGACTCTCTAAATGAGAATCTCTCTGAAGAAGAGAAGAAGCACATGGTATACGCTACATTTAATTTGACGACAAGGCGTCATTTGGATCTATGCCGAATTTTAAATCTAAAAATAATCAGCAATGATGTCGTTTCGTCCATAAGACGACTCTGTGTGTAACAGAAAAAGACTAGAAGAAAACTGTAACATTTTAGCTAAATGGACTTTACAACATTTTGCAAGATTTACTAAAACAGTTTTGTGTAAAGAGAAGCAGTAGCTAAATAAAAAAAAATTTGCAACTACAGAAAAAGTACATTTGTGACTCTTATTCTTTACAATATTGCTCTACTTGTGAGAGACAGAGTTGTAAGAGACCATTATGAGAACCACTTGTCAAAAATTTTCATTACGTCAGTGACTTTTTTCGTTTAGAGAGCAACAAGAGAGAGTCTAGTATAGCATTTCTACTCTATATAACTTCTTAAGCTTCAAGAGAAACTGAGACAGAAAAAAGTTCATAAAATTCAATGGACCAGTTAAACAAGATAATAGAAAGCCTAGCACTTCCAGCAAGCTTTGAAGAATCTACAGATCTTTGGGTTTCTGCTGTATACATAGTCTGCACATTGGTAGTTTTTGAACTTCTCCGTGGTTTAGTCAATGTGATATTCCCATCAGAGAAATATGACTTTACTCGGACGTTGGCTTTAGAGTTTATCACTTCCGGAGAACTTTGCTCAGTGTGTGCAGAAATTTGTATCAGTACGTTGTATATTTTTCTATGCCATATGTACTAAGAAATAAAGGACTAATAATTGACTCAATTAATTTCTCCAGTTGCTGATAATTATGGCCGTCCACTCTATGGAGTTTTTCTATTCCTCGTCACAATTTGGTGGAACATTAAATGGACTGATGCCTGTGCCTGTCCTTTTGACTATATAGAGAGTTTTCTTCAGCGCAAATTAAGTCTAATGAAAACTATTGTAATTACAACCATTCAATTAATTGGAGGACTAGCATTTTATCGTTACTATACTAAAAGCTTATGGGCATTGCAATATGAGGAACGACACTCAGAGAAATTTCATGCTAATGATGCATGCGATGCTGATTTACAAGTAATAAATAAATTTCCCAAGTTAAGTTTTAATTAATCACTTTAATTAAGGTGGGAGCTATGTATGGAGCATTTGTTGAAGGAGCTGGAGCATGTATTTGTCAAGTACTGGCTAAAGTCATAGCAGAAAATGAGACAAAATATGGAAATCCAATTTCTTCATTTGTATCTACAGCACTAGTTCTTATAGGTAGGCTAGCACTTATATATACTGCAGCATTCCAGTGCTTCTGCGAAAAACTATACTCTTGCAATTTTTTGGCTATATATATATTCTTATTTTGTTCTAAAGCTTGGAACATAACTGGAGGATACTATGGACCTATTCTAGCCTCCGTCCTTCAATTTGGCTGTGCTGGTGCAACTAAAATGGATCACATTATTGTTTATTGGATTGGCTCATGTATCGGTGGCTCAGTTTGCTCATTGTTTGTATTCAATAATCAAATGTTCCAAAACTATTTCCTAGTGAAAGAAGAGAAATCTAAGGAGGTGTAAATGCGCCTAAGCTCTTAAGTTCTTTATATTGTGTTCATCTATAAATCTTTCCGGTTGTTTTATTATCAAAGCCAAACTAAGCTCATTCACAATACACAAATGCCTTATTGTTGTTACTACATACTACTAAACTTTGTTTTATTGTTCAAAGAAATAATGCCAAAATCTGTTTTTATTCCTCACTGATTCCAATCTTTTAATTTCTATATAACTTTTTTTACGGACTGTGATACAAGAAAAGCAATGCAATAATTAATTAGAGAGATGGGTGTATATATATAAAACACAGAAGAGAAAAGAAGCAAAGAGATTTTTATTACACACGTGTGTACCTGAAATTAACCGAATGGACTAAATCAATACTAGGCCAATGTCTTCCACATACATTTTTTGTCTCAATTTGTATAGCAACGAACTAAGAATGCTACTACTACTGTTTGTGTCTGTGCTCAAAAGCTAAGAAAATAAATTCTAAGAAAAAAAGTGTCAATTCTGTCCATATAAGATTATTTCAAAATGAATTTACAATTTCATATAGACAACTTTCCAGATTTTCTCATTTCCATTTCTTTCATATGTCTTATTTACGCAATGATCGAAGTGGTTCGGACGACGTCCATATAAGATTATTTCAAAATGAATTTACAATTTCATATAGACAACTTTCCAGATTTTCTCATTTCCATTTCTTTCATATGTCTTATTTACGCAATGATCGAAGTGGTTCGGACAACGGTGGATTACTCATTGCCACCTGGGCCACAAGGTCCACTTACAATGACGGGACTTGTTCGTTTGCTTCTACTTGAGTTTCTTGCTACTGCGGAAGGAGTTTGGAAGTATTTATGAAGTAATTGTCAGTAAGTCTCTCTCTCTTAGTTATGAATATGCATTAAATTGCCTAAAGAGCTTAAAGAAAACTGAATATAAATGCTAATAAAAAGATTTCTTTTCTCTCTCTTCCTCTTCTATTATATATAGTTGAAGACAATAATGGAATTTGGTGGTTTTTTGTTGTAATGTTTTTCATGGGATTGTGGTGGTCTCTTGAGCGTAGAGAAGCAACTGGAAATCCTCTACGAATTATTGAGCAATACCTTACAGATGAAATTGACTTGTTTACTACAATTCTAGTCATCTTTACTCAATTAGCTGGTGCTATGTTTATATATCCCAGCCCTTATTAAACATCTTTGGGCAAATAATTATATTGATGCTCATGCTACAAGACTTTCTTGGAAAGTTTGGCCAACAGATTTGAAGGTGAGAAGATGAGGAGGAATATTTTGGAAATGCAAAGCTGTATATATTTTTGTTATTATTATTTTATCAAAGGTTCATTACTTTTGGGGAGCTGTTGTTGAATTTCTTGGTACTTTGGGTATCATTTGTACCTCACGCTACACGACTCCTAAGAATTGGCCACAAATGACAAAAATATTGATTAATTGTGCTGTCTCTACTTTGATACTTTCTTGGGGATTAAACTATAGTGGGGCATTTTATAATTTTGTGGCTGCTGCTACTATGCAATATGGAGTTGAAAGAGTATGCTTTTTTGAAGTATTTATGTTATTGAGAGATTGATGATAATTATTATGTGTAATATTAATTTAAGGTGACGTTGGCTCAATCATCTTTTTGTCTATTGGTTTGCTCCAATATTAGCTTTGCTATTGGCTCTTCGACTTTTTCCACCAAGACCGGATGAAATAGGCCCAGAAAATCGTCGTGAAGATTAAACTATGAAAACTATTCAATATACTTATATTTAAGTTTTACCATTATAACGAAAAGACATTGAAATAAATTGACTGATTATGTTGCCTCAAGTAGAAAAATTCTCTTATTCCTTCTCTATAAGCACATTGGCAACCAACATCTATGAACTTGGTCTAAAAAAAGTCTTTGGACTCGAAATGAAACTTTTGAGTGAGATTTACCAAAAAAGTGTATAGAAAAATGGACTATAAACACATTTGGTTTACATATTTTGATGAAATAGCATTTGCTTTCGTCTACATTGGGATAATAGTATTCATTTCAGAAACTATTAGAATACTTTTAAGAGCCTATGTCTTTCCAAGAGCAAATGTATTTGGGTAAGAAGAGAGACAAACAGAAAATATGTTTATAGCTGATATAATTTTTCTCGATAGGATGCTACTATTTAATGAAAGTCTTGCAACAGCAGAAATGCTAGCTATAGACTTTGAACTACGTTTAGTAATCCAACATTATCAATATAATCTATTCCTCTTATTTTTGGCAAGATATGTTCATTCTCTAGTATGGATTATAAGATGGAGACCAGAACATGTTTCTGGAAATCCTGCTAAAACAGTTTCCAAACTTATACAAGGGATAGTTCCAAGTTTTGAATTTGCATTCTTCATTATTGTTGTTCAATTAACTGGTGCTTTGATAGCATATCATTTTGTAATTGTTGTCTTATGGAGATCTGCATGGTGGTGGTGGTGGTGGAATGAAGAAAATCTTCATCCAAGACAAATGGAAGGAAAAGTTTTGACTCATTTGAATGTAGTATTAGCTTAACAATCTAATCTATAGCATACAACAATTTTACTAATAAATTGTTTCTTCTTTCTTGAAAATAAAGGTTGATGCTCTCTCTGCTTTTCTTATAGAAGGAATGCTAACGACATTGAATTTAGTTGCAGAAAATACAATCAAAAATAGATTGAGAATTTCAGTCTATCTTCGTTATGCTTTGATTGATGCACTGTGGCTACTTTCTGCAATAAGCTGTAAGTAAGAAATTAGACTAATTTGAAGTTCTATTAATTGCTAATTCTTTAAAAAATCACAGTTTATCCTTATACTGGTGCCTTTCATAATCCTGCTAAAGCTACGGCACTAGAATTTGGAAATCTTGGAAGTAATACTGGAACTTTTATAATGGTCTATTGGGTATCTCCTATATTTGGTGCAATTGC